>QYAP01000592.1:0-24984 GCA_003988905.1 Hymenotorrendiella dingleyae
CAAGTAACGACTATCACCTCCGAGTGATAGAACCGAACGAACCCGACTCTTGTTTTACTTCTTGACCATTATAGCCTACCGAACCCGACGTTGACCCGAGTTCCTGAGCCAGGAAACCCGCATCGTTACAAAAAGTTTCTTATTAATTATTTAAAATAACTAATCGATATTATTAAGATTTTTTATAATTAATAATAGTAATCTTATAAATCCGTTATATTTTATAAAAAAACGGTAATATAATCTTTAGAATCGAAAAGAAATTCTTTTTTAAATAATAGTATTTCTATAAAATTTCAATAAAAAGTTGATTTCTATAAAAAATAATATTCGATATATTAAAGTTTATTTTTAAAGTTAAATTTAAAGATAAATTAATTCTTAAAAATATATTTATTTTTAATAATTATATCTTCTCTTAAAATAATAAGAATCTTATTTTATATTAAAAAGAATAGAATAAAAAAATTAAGAAGATTAATTTATATTCTATTAATTTTAAATTAGCTTATATCGAATAATATATTAAAAGAGTTTATATTAATATTATTTATTAATTCGAAGTTATATTCGATCTTTCTATTATTATATAAAATTAAAATCTTTTAAATAATAATATTATTATATTTAATAAGAAATTAGAATAATAAATAAATAATTAAGATCGAGGATTTATTTATATTATTATTAAATTTCATTATATTAAATTATTTATATTTATTAATAATTCATTTATTAATAATAAAGATTTAAATTCTTAGATTAGATATACGATTATTCTTATAATAGAAATAAAAGATTAAATTAAATTTATAATTAAAAATAATCTTATTTATTAAAATTCTATTAAAAATAAATAAATAATTCATAATATATTAATCTTTAAAATTCTAGGAATATTTATTAAAATTAATATAATATATATTATTTTAATTATAGTTAATATAATTATATTTAAATTTAATTTTAATCTTATTCTTATAATTATATATATTAATTCGTATTCTCTTTATAAATACTTTATTAAGCTCGGAATTATTAAAGAAAAAAGGCTTATAATCGATATTATAGCTTTTCGTTAAATATATGAAAGAAAAGAGCTCTTGGAAATGTAATAGATTAATAATAACGATAACCTTACGGATATAATAATAAAAGTTAATCTAAATAAGGTATTAGAAACGTTTATCGATAGTAATAAGCTTTAAATACGAATAAAAGAATAGATAAATCGGAAGATAACTTCAGAGGCCTAGGATATTTGAATATTTTATGTTTCTGCTATTTCTTAACTTCTTCTATTTCGGTTTATTTTGGGCTTTACTATTTAGGGACTTTCTATTGGTTATTTATTTGGGCATTTCTTTTCATACACTCCTTTCTCTTCTACGAACAACGCCACTTCGTTCGTAATCTATTTCTCACTTATTTTCCTTTCTCTCTTCCATCACTAGAACCCTTCACCATAAGAAGAGTTCCCAATATTAGAACACCAACTATCAGCCTATCACGTATCTACTATGCAGGCTATATAACCTCACCTCTCGTAGCATAGCTAGCAACCATATCTAGCTTCACTACCACCAACTATACTACATTGTAGCCACCCCTGTGATACCAACAGTTATACTTTGCAAAGTCGTAATCCGAAAGCGGGCCCGTTCGAAATCCTAAAAAATTCTAAGTATCTCAAGGCTGCGTCGCTGCAGATTGGGCAAGACTGACATGGTGTAAGGTTTATCCCACGTCAATTCTAGAGCTCTCACGAATGAAAACTGGATTCCATTGGAAGCCCGCTGCCAGCGCCGTCACTCTTCCCATCGTTTCCAACGCAACAAAGTGCGACAAGCGTGAAAATGATTCCGAATTTCGAAGACCAGGATGTTGAAGATCCACAAAATTTACCGTGGAGCAATCAATACTCCAGCCCTTTCTCTTAAATTGTTCGGGCTTTTGAAGTGTCACGCCGACCAAGCTCTCTGTCGAGGTACTTGATCGGTATAACTGATAACTGTTTTCCCGAGATGCGAAATCGATGATCACTTGCGCATCTTCATGTCTGCCAGAGATAGGGATAAAGTCCCCGGTGCTGTTCAAAGCACACACTTTCAACCCTAACACAAAACAGGCGTATGTGGCCACCCATGCGGCGCCCCTTGTCCCGTTATATGTGAGGGTATATGAATCCTCTGGTATCGAAATTTTGTGGAGTATTCGAATGAGTTTGGGGATATCGTTGGCCGCAGGAATGGCATTGTAAGGGTCTTCTTTCGGGGGTGGATTGTGACCTAGAAGTGTCTGCCAAAGCCAGTAATGGTGTTTTAGAACCTTTTCTCTGAAACCTGTCTTCTGGCCAACGGAGCAAGATTATGTCTAATGCTTCGTAGTTCTTTGACGCCAGGTATGTCCCCAGGAGATATGCCAGCGCTTTCAAAGAGCGCAGCAAGTAAACCTGTACTCGAATCTTCGTCCATCACAGGCAGAGTAGCAGACATCAATGCCAGCACATTCGCCCCAGCCCTAGTCTTCGACAATTGATCTGCTAAGATATTGGTGGCCGCCCCAACCTCAACAACTTTGTACATCCAAAGTCGTTCCGACCGTTGGAGCTCGCGTGCCCGATTTAGTGTGCTCCGAAATGTTTTGGAAGCGGGGATATACTCGGCAATTTTGAGGAGGCAGGCAATTGAATAAATATCTGCGCCAGAGCTAGCGATTTGTTTGAGCCCATATGAACCGGCGCTTACCATAAGTTGGGTAAGACCAGGTATGTCAACCTGCCAGGCTGAAGCACCACTGGCCGTTGCAGCGTTGGAAGACATGATTTCGGAAAGGCCGACTCACAGTCGGCTTTTTGAGTAAGAGTGACTTAGGACGACTTCAAAGAAAAATCAACTGAGCTGACGAGCCGTGTCTTGTAATGGAAGTCTGTGGAAATGTCACGTGGCTTCAGCTCTTCTGCAGCCTGCCTTCGCCTATGATACCAATCGGTGCAGCCCGAACGACTGGCCCCCGCCATTTCAGTTTCCTTTCTGGATACCGTTACAGGCTCTTCAATACTGCGCCATTTTTATTAACTTAGTTTCGGCTGGTGCCTGCTTCTCGACATTAGCCGAAGCCACAGTCACCTGACCAACCCCCCCTGCCCATGACCTTGGGATGAAACGGAAAAATCATAAATGGCACTGAAGGAAGAGGCTCCCAACCTCACCACGATGAACAAATATAGTGATGACCGCAGCAATTGTAGTTTTCGGTATTTATCTTCAGCAGCGGCACAGGGACGCAACTTCCTAATACACTCAAGTCGGGTGCGAGATTAATACAGCAGTCATTCAGTGCTCTTCTCCATACTATGATCGTAGAAAGTTTGAAACAGGGTTATCGTGCTCTAAAGTTCTCGAATTAGTTCAATAACAGTCACCATTTCTGATCGCTAACCACGATCTGATTCACGGCACGGACAAGATACCAAATAATTCCAGCATAAATCTGATTAAAGAAATGACTAACGATTCAAGAACGCAACCACATTCGTCTATAAAAGTTTCTCTTGCTCGCTCTTTCCCTCACTTCTCAATCTCCATCTATAAACAACTCTAAACAACATCCTTCCATTCTTAAATTCTGTACATCATAACATCCACATATCACCAACCACCAAAACCCACCAAAATAACCATGTTACCTAGACTAGGCCAAGTTCTCGTCAGTGGAGCTGCACGCAAACAGACCTCCCTCACCAGCCTGCGCGCACAAGCAGCAGCTCAACGGACAGCCAAGCCCACCGCCAACTCATCCGAGGGAATCGTCCAAGACCTCAAAACCCAAATCGCAGGCCATGAAAAAGATCTTGCAAAAGCCAACGCTAGCGGTAACAAGCAATTGGTTCAAGTATTGGAGGATGGGATTAAAAATAATAAGCAGGCGTTGGAGAGAGTAGCTGCAGGTAGTGAGGCAAGGGCGCCTGTGTACGGTATTGGCGCACCAAGGCTCCCAAGTATCGGAGCTAGCACTGTTGAAAAGGATACTATTAGTGATGCGGCGAAGAAGGCGAGGGATGAATACATCGAGAAGCATGCCAGTTGGGATTGGTCTTAGGGCCTTTTTGAGTTTTGGGGAAAAGTGACATATATTAGGTAGAATTGGTGCCTGGCTTTTTGGGGAAAAATATATTAACCTAACAAATTCAAATAGGCTCTACTGTATTTTATTCTCGTCAACCCGACTCATTCACGGTTTCAGAGCAAGCATAAACTAATTTAAATCAATAGGGGGTTTTGAGGAGACATTCCACGCTAAGCGAGCCCATCTACCTAGGTAGGTAGTACACTAAGGAAGGATCGCAATTCGGTGTTTTCACAAGAATTTCATTTGAAATGGAAGGACGAAGGATTAGTCACTAAACACTGGAAACATTTGTAAAGCAATTTTTGGGGGAATTTGAACTATAAGCGCTTGTCATAACAAGATTCGCGACGTAGAAAACATAGGTAAAAATGTTACGGCTCAGCCGTATTCACCCTGGACCAGTAGCAATTTCATCTTAAATCATAACACCGAATGCAGAAATAAGCCGCCCATTCAAATCTACAAGCGCATCTATAAAAGAAAGCCATAGGTCCCCTTCCTCTCTACTCCCCTTCTATCGACAACAACCTTCCACCAACTACTGCACCACATCCACGCATCATCAACTTCTCACCCCACTACAACGATAACAACAACGATGGCCCGACTAAACCAGGTTCGGACACTAGGCGAACAGCTATCGAACAATGCCGTACGCAAAGAACCCTCCATCTCCAGCCTCCGTACTGGCACAGACCAACCTACAACCCCCGGCCCCGTCCCCCAAACTCCCTACTTCCACCCAGGAATCGCCCAAGAGCTGAGAAACGAGATCTCTGCCCGAGAAAAATAGTGGGCCCAAGCAAATGCCGAGGAAAACAAGGATGCAATGGAAGGATTTGAAGATGGAATCAAGCATAATAAGGTGGCCTTGGAGAGAGTGCTTGCCGGTAGCGAGGAGCGTGAACCTGTTTATGGTATTGGTGCGCCTGCCAAAAAGAGTCCAGCTACAGAGGCCGTGGACAAGAACGCCGATATTGCTGATAGCGCGGCTGAGGATGCTTGGGAAGAATCCTTACGCAAGCATAAGAAGGTGGCCTCCGAGAGATTGGCTGCTGGTAGCGAGGAGCGCGAGCCAGTATATGGTATTGGTGCGCCAAAGGGTAAAGGCCCAGCTTAGCTACTGATGCTGCAGGAAAGAACACCGATAACGTTGACAAGACGGCTAAGGATGGACGCTCGGGATGAATAACCTACGCAAGCATAGAATTTTTGAGTGGTCTCTGTAGGTTGAAGATCAGGAGAGAAGGGAGAGGAGATCTTGGGGCGTCTTGGGGCTATCTGGGGCCACTATAAAGGCTTGATAATAAACAGAATACTACAAATGTGCCCCCTAAAATGAGCGTAAATACCCCCTCCCTTAAAACAAACTGAATAGAATGTTTCCAAAGTTATATCTACTTTCTAGTGATTCAAGAAAGTGTATACATATTAATTTCAAGTACTAGAAGGTCGTCGTAACGTCGGTGAAAGTACGCACTTAAAAATGAGGTTATTCGCGAATATTCGGAGATACGATATATAAAGCGGGATATCTCAACAAATAAGCAACACAAATGGATACAGATTAGCACAGAACTAATAAGCCTTGATCAAAGTTCGTATTCTACTAATAAACATGATTAATTTATTATGTCTTTTTAAATAAGTGCGTTTCTGAATAGGGTCAAAAAGACTAGTTGTGAGTTTGAAAGTGAACATAAATTAAACAGGGGGCCATAATCAGACTCCCCGTGTTAAAACGAATGGATATTTCACTTGACACATGAGAACGAAATAGGGTTTGATAGCACTTGAGGCAATTGTAAAAGTAATTTTTTTTTTGGATTTTGAAATATAGGGGCAAAGGAATTAACGAATTAATGATTGCAGGGGATATGTGAATAATAGAACTTCAACGCCAAGAAGCGAGTGTGATGTTAAGACAAAGAAAGAGACTGCTAATGAGTATGAAAATTTGGGAAATACCTGAACCCCTGATCCCAAAACTGCGAAGTGAAAACTGACGACAAAAATCGCAATTACTCGTCTCCCTTCTCCTCGGCCCACTCATCACCAAGTGCTCCCTGGATCTGAGCAGCTTCCGAGAGAGGAGGCGCAGAGGCAATAGCTTCCTTCATCAACTCCCTCAAAATATCGGGTACGGTATCACTCAGAACAAACTCCTCCATCCTCAGTTCCCGCTGCTGACGAACATCTAAATCTAACTCATGGTAAGCTCGTTCCACCTCCCTCTTCCTCCTCAACACCTCTCCCTCGGCCTTTCGACTCGCAATCATCTGTCGATGAAGCGCATCAAACTCCGCTTGCTCCCTCTCCGCGAGCGTAGTAGTCCTTGTTGACACCAAATGGTTGCCAAACAGTTCTGAACTATTAGGACCGTGGCCGCGAATACAATCACGGGTAAGTTCAGCGTGGTATTCGGGAGTCTGAGTAGGTGCTTTAGTTACATCCTTACCTGAGAATCCTTGGAAACTAGCGTGGGGTAGGTTGTGCTTTTGTCGGTAGGCACACCCGCGGCAGTAGGAGTCAACTTCCTGAGATCCTCCTAAAACTTCCGTATCCCAGCAACCTGATTCCAGTGGCTTGGGTTTATGGTTCAGTGCTTTATCGCATGGCGATATTGACTGCGATCCAAGCGATTCTGGCTGTGGCGAATAGAACATCTGTATTCCACCGGAGTGACCGCACTTAGTGTGGACGGTGTGGATTTTTTGACACATTTTGATGGTGTTGTTGGATGTCGATCGAATTCTGGAAGTGTCGCTTTTGAGGATCTTTTTGGAAGAGGGTTGTCTCTGTGGTCGTTGGATTAATTTCAGAGCCGGAAGTTTACCTTTTTGTATATAAAAGCAAAAACAGCTGTTCTCCTAGCAAATAAAGCCATTTCCAATAGGAAAGCAGCGGAACAGAAATTCAATCAACACTGTTTGTTCCCCTCAAAGCTCCAATCCATTCTTTCACTGGAAACTATGCGGGATTGTAAAGTCTGGCGATGAGGCAGCTTCTGCCGGGCATACAACTTGCGTTTCCATTGTCAAAAGTCTCAGGCCGGGCGTATTCTGGTGCGAGGAAGTAAAGCGTAGGCAAGAGAACCCCGTTTCCACGGACTGCATATCCCAAATCCAACTATACGAACCATGCTTCTTCGTTGACAATTTCATTGTCCGTCGAGAAACACTTCCTTGCGGCATCACAAATATGCCTTCTTACGCACCGTGACATTCTCAGACAAGCCTCCATAACTCGAGTCCGGACAATAGGTCTATTGTTGCGATCATCTGAGGCTCGCCCTTTTAATTTCATACTACTCCACTACACGATCTGGCCTTACTTCTCGAATAACGATTTTATTGTGCCTCTAGAAACACTTCAACATTGTCTCTTCAGCACGCGCTCCCATGGACCGTGATATCCTCGATTAGATCTCTAACACTCGATTTGTAATGATACCTCCATTGTTGCGATCATCCTGTGGTCGGCTACTCGCCCCTTTAATTTCGTGGTTCTCACCTCTTTCCAAGCCCCTTTGCTAAGCGAGATGAGAGGGCACGAGCACGTCCCGGTTCTTGCGAAAAGCACAATCGCTATTGTTGCCGCTGTCCTTTGTTATGTTGCGATAGACAAAGAAGCAGAAGGGGAAAATTACAAAGAGACAATCGCACTTACAGGCGACCGGCTTTGTCAAAGATTTGGGGGCTTGGTTTTTCAAATGAAATGCTAAGCGAGGGAAGGAACCGTGGCTTCCCAATATAGATTTAGCCGGATGACAGGCGTATGGCCCAAAGCTTTAGACGCAGAGCGTATCAATCAATGTGCAAATATTCATGTATTTCAAGTATAAGTGGTGTCCATCTACATTAAGGGTATCCTGTCTCCTAATCTCATGTCGTCCCCGCCCCCGCTCTCCAATGCTATGCAGCCAAAAAGAAGTCAAATGATACTTAAATCTACCTTAAACACAAAATAAAAAAGGGGTATCTTCGTGTGAATCGAAAAATCAACAGACATATGCCAAAAATGATGCATCTCCAAACACAACGCCAATCGTTATCGTCTCTTGTCTCTTCTCTCATATCGCGTACAGTTGGGCCGGGGCAAATGGGTATCTTGGGATGCCGTAGAAACTGATAGGAAAAAGGCATGGCGGCGTGAAATGTGAGGATGGGGATGGTGTGAAAGGATGATTCCGGTAAGTGAAGGGTGGTGGGTATGGTGTCCAAGTCGTTATTGAGGTTCTTGTCGTCATGGTTCTCATCAGCTCGTAGTCATAGTCGTCTTCGTGAATGTTGGGCCGTTATGGTTAAAAAAGGGGGTGATTGAAAGAAATTGGGTATTGGTTGTAGTGGTTGAGGGTTTGCGATGGGGTCAAGGAGTTTTCAATCCGAATCCGGATCGGACGGTTCAAGTGAGTTTGGCATCGTTATGGTAGGCTGTGTAGGGATATTCGCGTCTGGACATGGATGGGCTAATCTGGAGTTGCTGGGATATAAATTGGGTGGATCTTGATGTCATCTTCGATTTTGCCGTCATATGTCGTCGTCGAGACATTGCTTGAGCTCAAGCTCTCCATTGTGTACGCGAGGTGAATGCTTCCGGATAAATTTGCAATGGGTCCTCAAGTTGGTGTCCTTGGACTTCTCGGACTAGCCATCGCATTCTCAATTGACATATGTCTTTTGTGCATTAGAGGGCTACTCTGAAGTTCGGCGACGACGCCCATCCAACCCATCTTGGGCTTCTCTCCCACACTATCGCTGCTGTGTCCAATTGCTTGGGTGGTGAGCCTTCTCAAAGGCGGTTTCCTCTTTATTCCTTCCGTCAATTCGCTTTGTAGAGTTGTCCTCACGGACATCTTCGGTCTATCGAAGTGTCGCTCTTGTTTCTCGGGGTCTCGTGCTGGTTGTTGCTCGGAACTCCTCGCGGCAATTAACCCCATATACACCACGAGGAAGCGCATTCTCAACAAGTCCAACCTCCTCATCCTCTCTTCTAATCGCCCCTTCTTGGCAGCCCAGAAGAGCCTCGTAGAAGATCGCAATTTCGTACCACCTTCCTCAACCACGAGACTATTCAAGTCCTCCCTCAAGTCATCTCCGCATTTTTGTATCTCTCTCAACAATTTCCCCATCCGTAGCTTGTCCTCCAACCTCTGCACCTTGCCCACGTCGCGATCATAACTCTCATTTTCTTGAATCGAAAAATCGACCGTGTCGATGAAGGTCGTGATCTCGGACGGCGCGGCAAGATATGCAGAGGTATAGGTGGTGAGGATCTGCCCGAGAACGAAGACCGACACTAGGCAAGCGGTGAGGAGGAGGAAAATGGTCAAGAGGGAGAGGTCGGAGTGTTCAGCCATCGAGGAAAAGCACGCCGTGTCAAAGAGCTCAAATTCTATCGCGATCGTGGCATGCTCTGAAGGTTGTTTAGCAACAGCAGGCTTGGCTTGGATTAGGAAGGCGAATATGAAGTCATGGAACCGAACCACGGAGAGCGAGATGTGTGTAAGACGGACGGGATTTGGCATTGAAGGCCAATCGAGTGATTTGTGGGCTCAGCCCCTGCAGGCGCAGTAGTTGCACACAGTCGTACATGAATGAATGCGCGGGCGGGTGGGAATTGCCCTAGCCGCATATTCACGATATCGGAAGAGAAAAATGGGACTGCATGAATGCAAGGAGAATTGAAGATATAAATTCACAGAAATTAGAGGTGGTCAATGTGCTTTTCTTGGTGGTTGAAGCGTGGAAGCTCGATCCCTCTCGCCAGCTCTGACGTTCGCGACGTTCGTACCCCGCCATCCTCACTGGTCCCTCAGTCCCTACGAAATCTGCCCACGCCGCCGAGTCAACAACAGACGGGTACATGTACAACCACGTCGCATAACATCATGTCAGTCCAAGCCATGCAGCCCGCGCCAATACCTACGATTGAGCCCCAAAACATATCACAAACGCCCTCAACATCCCCTCTCCCCCTCCCGAATATCTTCCAGCACGACCCCGCGCCGCCGCAACTCATCACACAAGGCGCAGAAGCCCTTCTCTATCGCACAACATACCTCTTACCCTCAATACAATGCGCACTCAAATACCGACCCTCTAAACCTTACCGACATCCTATACTCGATGCGCGGCTGACGAAACATCGGATTCTCTCTGAGGCACGAGTGCTGGTGAAGTGTAGGAAGGAGGGGGTTACCGTACCGGCGGTGTATTCGCTGGATGAAAAGGAGGGATGGTTAATGATTGAGTGGATTGAGGGTGAGGTGGTTAGGATTAGATTGAACGAGTGGTTAAGACGGAGGAAGTTAGAGCAGAAGATCAGCGAGGGCGAGGTTCCAGAGAGGGGGGTGCAGGAAGGTGGTGATGTTCTCAAGAGTTTGATGGCTCGGGTAGGAACTGCGGTTGGGAAGCTGCACAGTGTTGGAATCATACATGGGGATTTGACGACAAGTAATCTGATGTTGAGGTCTCAAGGCGAAGATGGGAATGCAGTTGAACTGGCCGATGACAAGATTCTAGAAGGGGAGGTTGTGCTCATCGATTTTGGGCTGGCGAGTCAAAGTACGGCAGATGAGGACCGGGCGGTTGATCTGTATGTGTTGGAAAGAGCTTTTGGCAGTACGCATCCTCGAGCTGAGGGACTATTTTCCGAGGTTCTAGTTGCGTATGGAAAGTCATTCAAAGGCGCAAACGTTGTGCTGAAGAAGCTCGAGGAGGTTAGGATGAGAGGCCGAAAACGGAGCATGTTAGGATAAGGACAGAAAAAGAAAGGAAGGAAGTAGCCCTGCAAATGCAAGTACTAAGTCTCAAGCCCATTGCGAGCTATTGGCTACTTGTGGCCTCTTTAGGGTACCAGAGGATGTTTTGCAATTTTGGACTGGAAGATCTCCAAGCTTGAACTACGCTGCGGGCGCCATGCAGCTTGCGAGATTCCATCCAATAACAACCCTTTCACATGTCCGAAGCAGCAAAATTCCAACATGGACCCCGCTCGTTCTTGCTTTCTTAGGAATCGTGAAATTCTAGCTCGAGGTCTAGGAAACGCGATGGATTCGAAACTCGGGTAGTTCTACCAAGGCCATTGGAAAAAGAGAGAGCTCGCCAGTATTCCTCAAAATGCCACTATATTCGTGTCCGGCTACCACTTACTCGCTTACACTGGAAAAGGTCCATTCATGAATTATGCCAACTACTGATCCTAGGAGCTTAAGCGAATATCCAGAGAAGAAGTCAAGCGACTTCCAATCAACATTGGCTCCGGTGGTGCTACAATTGAAGCGTAGATTCACAATTTCTTTTATAGTGATTACTGTAAGTCCATTGCCGTAGGAATTATCCAGTGAAATAAACCGGTTTATCGAAGTGAATATTGTACCTAGGTAGTCATCCGAGCTCCAGTTATTGATCGTCTTGTACTCTCAATCGTGAAAGTCTACCACAGAGACTATATAGGAGAATTTCAGACAGATTGCTTTGGAAATCGGACTGTTTTGCCATCTATCACTTTTTTTTTAGAATCTCTAAAGAATACCAGTTAGTGTCTAACCCTCTCAAATTTTTGGGCATGGTCACACAAAAGTATCAGGAGTCGTCACCAATATTGCGTGCTACTGAATCAAAATTGGCATTTGTATCCAATTTGAATTTGTTACGATTACTAAACCAATTAGGTACCTACGTAGCTACTTAATGCTGCAAAACCATACGCCAACCCAGTATCGTGGTGTATCCCCTTCTATGCAAAGTCTCCCCTAGACCCCAAACTTCTGACCGAGTATCATTCTCTCAATTGCGCCGTAGCAAAGTAACCTTTATTCTCGATAACGCCTCGATCTCGGACAACCGCGGTGTATTTGACAACCCACTCAGGTGTCAAGTCACCTTTCATACCGTCAATACCTCGTTTTGATTCGGACAGCACTCCTGCGCCTTTGATACCCTGCCCCAAAATTTCTCTCAAAGTCCCACTCGGAAGGATATTTGTACAGTCATTATGTACGAGGAGTTCGATTCTTTCGAGTTTTGCGAGTTTCATAAGCGGTGGTGGGACGCGGCAGCAGTCCTTTACATTGACCTGGTCAACCTCTGGTCGTACTCTTACTCGGCTCAAGAGTCTTGCTAGCTTCTCACTTCCATATTCTGCAAGCCCCAACCTTTTAACGATGCCCTGGTCATAAAGCTCTTCGAGAACTGCCCAAGAAGCAATCTCTTCTTCGTCGTTTCCTTGCGAGGAGTTCTTCTTATCTGCTTCCCATTCGCAATCGCCTTCGAAGTACATTCCAGGGAAGGATACGATTATGAGGTCAATAGAATCGACGCCCAATTCTTTCAAAACTAGTTGTACTGCATCCTTGGTATGCTGAGCCCTGTCTTTAATATCTGCGTCGGGCAAGTAGAAAAGCTTCACGGTGATATCGTACTGGCTTGGCTCTTCTTGGAGGCCAGACATGGACCAGTCTATGGTGGGAATGTAAAAATCCGAGTTCTCGCGAGTGGTCCAAATAGATGGAGATGGCCGAACGTCTTCCTCATTACCGGGGCCTGGACTGCTCGCGTTTGATCCGGATATGGGAGAGTAATCTTGCTGCGCTGCGAGGAAGTTGCTCCGCAGGGAATTTGTAAGCTCGAGATTCGATTTGTCTGCGCCAGGTTTCCTGATAATAGAAGGACCGCCCGTCATGATGTTCCTAGAATTGCATCATCGTTAGTGATGAGTCCGTCATTCTCTTCGGAGAATTAACGGTTCTTACGAGGTGGACAGAATGAGGCGCGTCATGGTTGCGATATTTCTCTGGTGAAGTGTGATTTGGGGGATATTGGATGGCGACGGGCGTGACAAATGTTCTTGCTTGCGCTCTGCGGGTTCAAACTGTTGTTCAATCGATGTATCAATCTGACTCTACAAGGTGAAGGTGAGTAAGGATGGAATTGAGGCCGAAATATATGTACAAGAATAGGCGTTTAGGTGAGGGTGAGTTATAACTGGATAACAGATGGGGGGATCGAGTTAGAGAAAAAAGCACCAAAGGAGCTGTGCCGGCGATAGTCTAGGCATGGCGGGGAAGACCCAGGGTTGTGCAGGCGCATTCGATGGCCATGGCCAATTCGATGGTGGGGGTTTCTCCGAGACTCCGACCACCACCGAATTTTGCAACCTGGCTCGAGCCTACTCGTAAGTCCAAGCCACCTGCAACCGAACACACCCCGGAACAACCACCCACACGCCAACACTTCGGAGTAACTGAAAAGCTTCACACACAAGCTTGCAGTTGCAACTATGGCTATCAAGTAAGATTCTCACATTCTCTCCCTTTTTGCTTCGCCATGCTAATTCTTTGAAGCTACCTGATCCTCCTCTCGCGGCAGGGCAAAGTTGTATGTTGTCGCCCCTCTGGGTAGGAAGTCGGGATGCGAAGCTGAATTTCCCATAGAGGCTCGCGAAATGGTTCACCACTCTGTCGCCAAAGGAGAAGGCCAAGATCATTAAGGATGTCTCGCAGCTGGTGTTGGCTCGACGGACGAGGATGTGCAATTTCCTAGAATACAAAGGTGCGGCTGCATTGGCCTAAAGCGCTAGCCAGAGTGTTGACATGTTGACAGATTCCAAAATTGTCTATCGACGCTACGCCTCCCTCTTCTTCATTGCTGGATGCAACTCAACGGATAACGAGCTCATCACCCTCGAAATTGTTCATCGATATGTGGAGCAGATGGACAAGTACTATGGCAATGTTTGCGAGGTATGCTATGAACAACTCCCTGCGAAGACAAATACTAACAATCACTAGTTGGACATTGTATGTTACCCGCCACCCTAACCGCGATACCGAATATTGATAATTGCAGATCTTCAACTTTCAAAAGGCATACTTCATTCTAGACGAGTTATTGTTAGCAGGGGAAATGCAGGAGAGCAGCAAGAAGAATGTCTTGAGGGTCATATCGGCGCAGGATTCGATTGAGGATACTGAGGTTAGTTTTGCTTGTTCGTTACATCATCTGGGAGCCATGAAATATTGCTGCCCCTATTCTGTCCTTCTCCACTGACACATATCACCTTTTTCTTTAGGTTGATGAAGAGGTTACGAAGATTATGTGAATCCGAACATATTGTATACGTAAAGCCGGTAGCGGGGCGCACGGAGTTTTAGGAATTCAAATATCGAGTTACAACACATGTTCTCTTCCAACTTACTGCCTGCTAACACGGTTTGCGACTTTTATAGGACGAGGAGGCGCTTACGGAAAGACTCAAAGATTCCGGCCTTCTCTAACCTTTTCTAGGTACACTGCTGAACGGTCTGGATATGGATGGCGTTTAGGAATAGGAATGGATGGCGGGACAGGAATTGGTATTACGATTAGGGCTATTACGACCAGGTTGAAAGTTTCCGGGCTCGATGAGTAAAATTCCACAGCATTTGCGTTGCTCATGATTAAAGGATTTCCTTTGACCTTTTCGGATGACACGCTTACATTGAAACCATTCGGCCGAGCACTTTCGCCCATGTTGCGTTGCGCACTGCAAGCTGTTCGATACCAAATGACATGACATGGCGTCTTCCATGCGGGGTTCCCATCTAGTTGCTTGGTGAATGGGAAAAGTTGGACAAAGGGGGCATCCAGATACCAAGTATTTGGCGGCACCGGCATACACGGCATGCTACTCGAAGGGCCATATGTTGTTGATTTCGGCCCACCCCCTTTGTCTTTCGTGCGGACTGCACTGCGGAGAAACAGCTGGACCGACTTGTTGCACAGCGACTTGGGGCTCTTGGTGCTCTTGGAAACCGAAAATCCGTTTCGGAGACATTCTCTTTGTCCAGTCAGCATCGTAATCATCCTCACGAGCCAGATAGCCGGTCGGTCATCTGAGTCGTGTTAGTTGTATGGCCCTCCCCAAGTATCCTCCTTCGCCCCTCAATCCCGCATCGTTCCCGAACCTGTTGTCAGAACCACGTGGATAGGGTGCGTTGTGGGTCAATATTGCTTACCTCAGCGCGATAACCGTCCGGTCGCATCGTTAAAGGCCGACCACCTCCTCTTCGCATCAAACAAGGCAATTCCATCACCAACTACCATCGCAACCTCATCCACAACTACAAAACATTGATTTTCACGATGCATCCTACCTGCTAGACGTTAGTCTAGCTCGAGAACAACTTGACTTTACCTTCGCAGCCAGCGTAGGAAGGGTCAATCTTGCCTTCTCAAGCCTCAGCAGGTCTATCAACCCACATTCACCACACTCCGCGACTGCTGCCTCCGCAGCTGTTAATCACACCACCCATTCCCCCTCTCTTGCTCTGCGATCTACGAGTCACAAAGTTCCTGGACGTTCGTTCTCCGAGTCTGAAGAGTCACCTTCAAAGGGCACTATCTCCAACAGAACACTCGGGTTCAACCACCACACGCTTTTGCCTCCACGATAACGCGCATCACTCCCAAAGAGCTACACCCTCCTGATCGCGTTGATAAAATACTTCTAGGACCAGGACAAACAATACCGAAACGATGAAGTTCCTCCCACTCCCCGCATTCGACGACGTGACGAGCGCGTTGAATTTCGACACACCGGACTGCCACGTCATCGGCGGATGTGAGCTCTACACCACCAAAGCCGCGGGTACCGACAAGAAACTATACCGCAATATCGAGAACTCCTTGGAATCTCAATATGAATCCCTGCTCCGATTATCGGCCTCGGTATCTCCACCTCTCGGTTCCGATGAACAATCGCCCGTCAACCTCTCCAGATCAAGTCCATTTGGTCCCCTGAGCGAAGTTTCGAGTCGGCGTACGTTTGCGTATCTTATCGCGACGTTGAATGCGAGCCATACCGATTATGATTTCTCGCATATTCTCAGGCCATCGGACTTTCGCCGCGAGCGGAGCTTAAAGGGGGTTATTGGTATGATCGATTCAACAATTTACAATCTGAGACCAGGTACAGGTATGACTCTCCAAGTTCCACCGCAGACTAGCTATGCGACGACAGCTTCTGCGACTGCGACAAGTCAAGCATGGGGTCCTCAGATGTGGGCAATGGTCGATAAGGAGATGACTCTTAAGGATTGCGCGATTTACTGCTGGGCTCCTCCGGACGATCCTTTCGATGGAGATGAGGGTTCTATATGGAGTTTGAACTATCTCTTTTTCAACAAAGATAGGAAGCGTATTGCATACATTTATGTTCGAGGTGTTCCGGTCATGAGTCATAGCCCTCAACAGCGAGGCTTATCAAAGAGAAGCGCCAGCGCTTATGATTCGGGAGCGAACAAACGTGCCAGATACTGGCTTGGAGACCAGGCTGATAATGTCACTAATGATGAGTACGCAGATTTGGACGACGCAGAAGCCAGGTGGGAAGATGAGGTCTTTGAAGGAGACGAATTCTGCGATGATTATGATGATGAAGCTGATGATGAGTCTGACGAGCAAGGTTACAAGGGACCGATTAGGGGCGTTAGCGAGGACATGGCTGCATCCATGGATATTTGATTTTACATTCTTGCGTTTAGGCTAGCGACGTTTGAAGCCCGCTGGCAACGGCTTTGCTTGTTCTCTACACCTATTAATACTTTGTCTGTTTTTGTACGCATGGGGCGTTTGTAGGATTACTGCTCTACATGTATTACTCGGTCGGTGAGGGCGACTGGGATGGCGTTTTGAGCAAGGCGATTTACTGGGACTTTTTCCTGGAGATGTATGTCCCCTGCGATTGATCACAATGACACGAACTTTTCAATGATGCTTTTTTTTTGCCTGGCATAAATTTCTTTGGGAGAACTTACTGCTATTAATCGCTATTTAGGTATGTGTACCCAGCAAGTGCTGTCACTAATCGGATTCTATCATTAGCGTTATCGAATCTGCTGTAGCTTTGAAGCTCTCGGCCTTGAGGGCTATCAGACTTCGAAGGATACAAAGCTACTTACTCCTTCGTCGCCCGATTCTCTCGTCTGCTAATACGCTGTACCCCTCTCTACTTTTCTCGAACAATTTGGGGCATTAAGGCTAAGGCTTGCGGGCCAAATGCCAGTTCCATTCATATATCACATAGCTTACCGGATGGGTAAGTCCGAACAACATCACTTTTACGGGATGGATTAAGATGGGTGCAACGGATACGGTGATGTCTAGTCTTTCTCCTAGCTGACCTTTTCTGCTTAGAGGCATTGCGCTAATTTCTTTATGGTTTCTCTGGTCCATATTAGCGGTATAGTACTGTTTTTCGCGTTAGTTCTGGTTATATAGTGCTTGAGTCTTTTGCATTTATTTGGTTGAAGAGTCTGTTTTCTTTCGAGGGGAGTGGCTATTTGGTTGCGTTGAAAGTTCCAAGTGGTTCGCTTGCTCACGATTTCGTGGTCGTGGTCTTTCATTGTTGGAGTTTGGCTTCTTGGAATTTCTTGACAGTGGCGAGATGGTTGGAGCTTTGCTTTTTTTATTGGTAGATGATAGCTTGCCAATAGCGCTGGGTCGGGGTTGACCACTGATGAATGGTTCGAAGTTAAATTTGGTGACCTTGAAGGTATGTGCAGAAACATATAACACTAATGCACAGCGAGAACGGTCCGTAAGCGCAAGACAAATTATATTCACAATTCAAGGGCAAGCTTGGGATATACAATCTCGTCTTCGAGGCCTGTTAAGAGTTCTAAATTTACCCCTCATCAACGTAAGGGATACACGTGACAACGATTTTTGACACTTGGGCAGTACACTGGTCAATCTAAACTGCAGCCTGATGTAATCAAGGTTACATGTCTTCTCGCCAATGGCTGTGAACACCGCCCCCAACAGTCTCGCAATAAATCCGCCTACTGTACTACCTTACAGTACTGCCTAACATCGGCTCAGGATACGCGGGGTAAGAATGCCACGACGTCGTTGATGGCCACCCTTCCTCCATTGACAGGCAGTTGAGAATGGTATTACTCCTTAGCTATTATTTTCTAATTCTTCTTTTGCTTTGGTCAATTGTTCTGCCATTCAATGCGTATATCCAGGTTCCTCTCTCGCGGCATGTGTTTCCCTTGAGCAGCCTAGTCTAGCCTGACACTCTTCTCACAATGAGTTTCGGCTATTCGATCGGCGACGGCGTTCTCTTAACCCAACTCGCCTGGAGAACCTTTCAAGGGGCTAGACAGGCCTGTGGGGAGCACGATGAATTGACTCGAGAAGCGCGCAGTCTCCATCGAGTTCTGCGGCGGCTCCAGAACGAAATCACTCAACCCGAATCGATTATCAACCGCGCGGACGCAGAGAGAGGCTCCGAGCTCGGGGAACACTTGAGGGATTCGGAAAGAATTCTGAAAGTTATCGATGGAGTGTTGCGAAAATACAATGCGTTGAGCGAAGACAAGAGAGGTGGAAAGAAGTTATGGCAGAAGATACGCTTTGGAAGCGGGGAGGTGAAGGAATTAGGGGAGATCAGATTAAATATGGCTACGCATACTTCGGCTATCACGATGAGTCTCAATCTGCTTGCGCTGGGGAGTCAGGGGAGAGTTGAAGCTCAGTAAGAAACCCGTTTATTTGATTTCGCGCATCCGGACAAAATAGTCTACTTCTTTTATCGGTTACCCATTTTTTTATCTTCCTCCCGTTCAAAGGGGTTTATTCATGGGATGACTAGGATGTAATTTTCCCACTTCTGGGCCCTGCCAGGAGAGGAAGTGGCTGACTTATTTGTTCTTTAGGCTCAGTAGCCATACTTTAGAGCTACGAGGCCTTCGAAAGTCTGTCAACTACATTACGGCAAAGCTAGCATCAGGCCCCGAGGAGGGATCGGTGTGGACGGATTATAATAATGATGAAAAATCATTCTGGAGAGTGTTTCGGAGGGAGCTCAATGAAGAGGGGGTCTCTAGCTCTACGCTCAGGAAGCACGGTCGCCTTATTCGCGCATACGTCAAAGAACTTGAGGAACGTAAGGTATTCGATGAGCCGGAAGATGAATCTGATGGAGATTTGGTGTCTTCGGACAGCGACAGTGGCGCTTCTTCTGATCCTTCGGATTTCAATGGCAGCGATTCCTCCGGTCACAGTAATCAAGGGGCCAACTCCAAACGACCAATGTACCCCAGTACAGGTATAGAAAAAGCTTCCGGACACTCTCAAGACTCTCAGGGAGATACGCAAACAAGTAGTCATGTGTTCAACTCAATGGTATGCCATGAATATCATCGCGAAGCAGAAAATATCACAGAGAAGGCCGGAGATGGTCAGTCGGCAAATGGAACTCAAGCAACCAAAGAAGAAGAAAGGGTGGAAGAAAATGGGAAACAATCAATTGCGGAGGTTGGGTTTACGACACTAGGCATGCAGCCCGCTCAGGATCAATTTCAAAGACGAAGGCCAGAATCGTACAGTGAAGAGATAAAAGAACGCCAACGTCAAGAGCGTGGGGAGGACGAGAGGGCGCGAGTAACAAAATATGACCATTCCGACAGCGATTCCAGCGATGTATCTGATACAGTTTCTGGAGACGAGCAATCTGAAACCCAGCGCCATTTCAGAGCTTCAGGCACCATCGTCACAAGTATGTGCGGTCGGGATAGCACCGCTGAGACAGAAAACCCAACGGACAGTAACGAAAATGAAGAGGACCATAGTACCGCCAGTCTGTCGGCCAGGCGCCATTCGGTATGCCTGGAAGAACCAAATCAGGAAGCAGCATCAGCACCAGGCCTTGAAATGCCTTCTCCAGGAATTCTCGAATTTGGACAAGTCAAACCTAGACTACCCGACTCCCCACGAAGACAAGAAAATCAACCCTCAAAACCGAAACAGGTGCATGTTGAAATGGTCGAAACTGTCGATGAGGACTTTTTACCTCATAGTCACCCTAATGTGTACGATTTTTTGTCGGGCGAAGTCTCGCATACGAGCAATTTGTCTCAAGCCATACATGTTGATTTATCTTCAGGCGAGTTGCAGGAGGGAATGATAAGTACTTCAATCGATCAGAAGCCTCGAGCAGTCAAAACAGGCATTGAAAATTTCAGTAACCTGGACAAGTCTTCTGGTTTTCGTCCAGAAGTCGAGGAGCCGGTGACCGCAACTGATTCCAGGTATATTTTCTGGAAAAAGGGGAAGTGGGTTGTTGGGGGAAGTTCTCGACCCGATCTGATATACATGGGCCACAAGACCACCTGCAAGCACAGTGACATGTTTCTGGATTTGTTTCAGACTATTCAGCTCCTACCAATTGAGCTCCCTAAAATCGACGGGCCCAAGCAAGTCGCGCGAAAAAACAATTCATGGAGTGGGATGCATCGCAAGAACAATCCTTCTTGCGCATACTGTCCTTGTGGTGGGAGAAGACAAAAGGTCGCGAACCGCGTGAGATTCGAAAGGGAACTTAACATCCCTTGCGATTACTTTGATCATTTCTGGGACTCGGATTGCTCTACGGAGCCCTTTGTCGTTGATGGAGCTGTATTCGATTCGGGCAGCGTAGGGGTCTGGATATATTTCTTCGCCTCTCAGTTGTGGCTCGATACGTCCCCAGAAATGGACTTCGCTTCAGGTCTTGCAGTCTTTCTTCACAACCTCTTTAGTATAACTATCGCCAAAGACAATCTGGATTATATTCATGTCCACTTCTTTAGAAACAAGCTACTTGAATTGGGCCGCAAGCCACTGGAAAAACATTCGCGCGATTCGGTCAATCGTCTTGTGCCGCGCAACTCGCTGGTGCGGTCAGAAATAACTAAAGAAGATTTTCTTGCGCAGTTTGGCGTTGGTACAAATACTAACCGACAACTAGAAATTAGGACACTCGTTTGGTTGAGTCTTGATATCCAGAAAGAATTGGGTCTAAATGAGGGATCGAATTGGTTGGACGTCCTGACAGCTCCGTATGATTTCAGAAAAACCCTTGCATCCCCGTTTCTCTTCTGGGTAGTTGATACTGAACATCACGAGGCTCCGAGTAGAGGTATAGATAAAAAGGAAAGAAAACGGGAGGACCTGGAAAGAAAAGCGAAGCTGATTAGGACGTGGAGAAGGGCAGTTAAACCAGTCTGACAACCAGAGGAAGGCATGCTTAGTATATAACTCTTTAAGGCGACCGACAATACAGATTTTAACAGCTAAAATTAATCATTATTCTAAAAACTTTGAGTGCAATTCGACTCTGAGTTGATCATTGTATATTTTGGATCGATTCTCTGCCGCCGAGTCCGAGGGGGTGAAATCGTAAGGGGGGGGCAATAGGTATTAATAAACGACCAAATACGATACCACTTTCTAATGAAAAATCACAAACCTCTGTTGTTATTAGGATATCTCTAGTAATCGGTATGATACACGTCCAAGTCAGCCATACTCCTGGAAATTCGGCAATTGATACCGCAGAAGTCCGCAAGTGTCTCATGATATCTATCACGTGAAAATCCCTATGTAGCACAACCCAATCACTTCAAATTTTCAGCTGGACGAGAACCCGTAAAAGTGGGTCCTATGACTCATATCCAAATTCTGACTTTCTGTATTTATTTTAGCTTCACGCCTCTTCAAAACTCCGCTTTTCGTCTATAAAGAAGCCATCCCCAACCCACTCAATGATTTCAAACCTCCTCCTCTTCATACCCAAAAACAACAGAACGTAGTAATTTTCAGTTGACAAATTCTAGAAGTTCTTAAAGCTATCTACATAAATTGAAGTTTGCAGTAATTCAAATTACTGATTTCTCAATATGGAACCATCGGTCCGAGAAATAGATGTCGGGAAGTTTGAGAGACTTCGACCTCTAGGTACGTATCTCCACCATGAAAGAAAAGCGTGCATTTCCATAATCTGAAAGACATCTACTTACGCGATGCTACAGGAAAATTGGAACAATTCTCATCTTCCCGCCACCACCTTGGCCTCTTCAAGAATGTTGGAATGACGAGTACATTTACATACCAATCTCCAGCCGCACAAAACGAAGTCCCAGCTGTGAAACTGCTCGTGTACAACGCATTGATATTCATAATCGAGAAGCACCCAAGCCTTTCCGCTATTGTTGTGAATGAAGATACCGACGCCCCCTATTTTGCGAGACTACCTGAGATAGATCTGTCGTACGTTGTAAGGTTCTTAGAACGAGAGACTTACAAAGTTTCTGAGCAGGACTCGGACGAGGAGCTTGATGAGTTGTTGGAGAAAGAGCACAACATTGATTTTAAAGCGAAGTACGGAGTTTTGCCATTCTGGAGAGTCGTGGTCACGACCTATCGAAAGCAACGAGGGGTATTTACGGTTTCATTCTTCTTCCACCATTCACTTGCAGATGGGGCTTCGGGCTTGACGTTCATGAGAGATTTCAACGCTGCTCTCAATATACCTCCTTCTCCAGGCGCAGAAATTAGCATTATCACACCACCAAAGACACCTCTTCTTCCAAACTTGGAACTGCTACATCCTCTGCCTACTTTCACACGGCCAACGCAGCATATTCCAGAAGGCAATACATGGGTAGGCGACACAGCTCCGATTTCAAATGGTACTAAATTCCGCACTTTGGTCCTCTCGGCATCCATAACATCAGCATTATTATCAGCTTGTAAAAAGAAAAACACGACGATTACATCTCTCCTTCCCGTACTCCTCGCAGCCTCCCTTTTTCAACGCTTGCCGCTCCAATTCACGGTTTTAGATGGTATCATCCCTGTCAACATCCGCCCCTTCATACCGGGTGAATCGCCGATCGACGACGCCAGCTTCGGTGTCTACATCGATGCTTTTCATTCTTATTTCACTCGCGACAAATCAGGGAAGTTTAGCTGGGAGCAAGTCAGCTCGTCCAAAGGTGTGATAGACAAATATCTCGCGGGGGTAAAGGAGGGACAGATCAATATCGCAAGCTTTAAGAACATGCCGTCTTTTCACCAGTACTGGGATACAAGGCTAAAGGACGATAGAGAGGTTACTGTGGGTGGTAGTTTTGACGTGTCAAACCTCGGCGTGCTGAAAAATGATGGAGAAATCCGAGGTGGAGGAGAAATGAGAGGCTGGAAGATTGGGAGAACGGTATTTAGTCGGAGCGCTTTTGTAACCGGGAGTGTTATAAATGTCGCTGTCGTAACTGGAGGTGATGGGTGCATGATATTGGGATTTGGGTGGCAAGAAGGCGTTGTCAGTAGTGAGGTGGTTGGCAGTGTGATTACGGGACTGAAGAAGTTGGTGGGGGAGGTTTTGGAGTGAAACAAAGTGGAGAGTTGCAGAGGGAATTGAGAGGTCTTTCCTTATATTTGTGGCTTGAGCGATGGATATATTTCCTGAAAAGATTGGTTCTAAAAGATTTGATTACCTACGCTGCGATCATTATTTTTATTCGCGCGCGATTACCCGGGGAAGACTATTCCCACTGGGTTACCCGGAGGAAATGTCGCATAACCGGGTAAGCGAGTTGTGAAATTGGCTCCAGATGAACAACAAATCTAGGGCCCGCGCGGACAGTCTAGCTTCTCATCACATCTCAATTGTGGTTTTACTGTCGTTTGAAAGCAGATTAAGTGGTATACGCTTTGTGTTGGTTTCATAGGTGTACGCGTACGTAGGGTGGTTCTGGTGATAATGATATATTCTGTGTGTTTAGAGGAGAAGAGGTATGAGGAGAAGAAAGGAGATATGTACGGCGAAGCCGTACACGTGATTAGCTAGGATCGATATGGATCCAAACACTTTGTAAGTTACTTTTTTGTTTATGGTTATATAAGGATAATCTTGTATTTAAAGTCTTAGATAAGATATCTTCGATACGTTTAAAACTCTTATCTTTTCTCGCTTTCGATTAATTATTTTATTCGTTTTAAAGTATAAGATAAAATCTTAATTTAAATACGTAAGCCATTTATCCATCTTAATAATCAAATAAATAGATAATTTTAAACTTTTAAATCCAATAATTTTTTCCTATTAAATAACCGTAATATTAATTATAATTATACTTTTATTTATAATCCTAATAGTTATAAAAAAGCCCCTTAAATTAATATATAAAATCTTTTCTTTACTTAAACTCTCCTTTTCGAAAGCTATATTAATTAGCTTATATAATTTTATCGTATTAATAATCCCTTTTATATTATAATTCCTTATTTATAAAACCTTATTATAATATATTATAATTTAAATTATACTTTTATTATTAAAAGTAAAATTATTAAAATATATTTCTATTCTATTAATTATCTCTAAAATCTTAATATTCGATATCTTATTATTTTATTTATTAATAATTATTCTTTCGTAATTCTATTATAAAGAATTAATAAAATAAAGATAATTATCTCGGATTTTAATACTATTAATACCGAAATAAAAGCCAAATATAAGCTCGATAAATAAGAATAATAGATTAAAGAATATAATTTCGGAAATTCTAATAAAGATATTAATTTATTAAATTAAATTAATATAAGAATCTAATATAAGAATTAGATTAAAAGAATTAGAAATAATAATAATATTATTAAATATAATAGAATTAAAATCTTATATTACTTATAAAATAATCGAAATAAAAGTAATAAAATTTACGATCTATAAAATAAAAGAGCTTCGAATAACGGTTTAGATTATAATATTCTAATTTATATTCTATATTAATAATTAAAACGAATAAGTTTAATAATATTAAAAATAAACTTAAAATCTATTAAATCGAATATATTAATACTTATCTTTAATTAAAACTATAAAAATATTAAAAGAAATCTCTATTATTTTAGAGATATTATTAATATTAAAAAACGTATAACGTGGTTGTACACCGAGCCGATCACTTTTCTACTACCCCACCACCCTAAAATATAATAAAACTACCACAACACTATCAATTTATAAAAACTA
>QYAP01000593.1:0-24963 GCA_003988905.1 Hymenotorrendiella dingleyae
CAGTGAACTGCCCAAAAAGGGACTATTATTGGATGGAAGTCCAATATGCTACTCGACTACTTAAGGGTCACAGATCTGGACCTGTAACAATTTTATTATTAGATCTTATTTAATAAATATATTATAGAATTAATATATAAAAATTAGTTATAATGAATCTATTTAAATTATATTAGATTCTATTTTAAATAGAATATTTCTTTTTAAGAATAAAAAATAATTAAAATAAAATTTAAAGAAATATATTTATAATAAACAGAAAAATTATAAAATTAATTAAATTAATTATATATGAATTTATAAATATATTCTTTTTTAAATTTATATAATAGAAAGAATTAAGAATTATTATAATTAGTTTAAAATAACTTTTTATTTTATTTAT
The DNA here is from genome assembly GCA_003988905.1 of Hymenotorrendiella dingleyae. Classification (NCBI taxonomy): domain Eukaryota; kingdom Fungi; phylum Ascomycota; class Leotiomycetes; order Helotiales; family Helotiaceae; genus Hymenotorrendiella; species Hymenotorrendiella dingleyae. The sequence goes on from QYAP01000593.1 coordinate 386, forward strand.
AAAATAAATTTTATTTATTTTTTTATAAGGGTTATTTATATTATAAAGGATATAATTCGTGGAATTAATAATAAATTAAGAAAAATAATTAATTAATAAAAGAATCGAGAATTAGGGTTTATAAATAAATTTTTATAATTTAAGAAATTTTTATATTAAATATAAGTTATATTTACGAATAATCTTATATTTACTTAAAATCGTTACTCGGATTTTAATTAAAATATTCGAGAATTAAATGAATAAAAAGATTATAATTATTTAGAATTCCGTAAATAATATCTTTCTTATAAGTATATATTAAAGAGTTTTATATTTCTAAAAGAGTTAACCGAGCTTTAATAGGATAAATATATTATTATATTTAATAAGGGGATATATAATATATATAAGGATTAGTAGAGAGAGATAATAGTAATTAAGGCTAATTAGGATTCTTAGATAAAGGTGTTGATTAATAGATTATTAGTATATATAAAGTTAATATATAATGAAATATCTAATATAATTAAGGATCGGGGTTTTTATATTAATGATTAGTTATGTAATTTAGGGATATTAGTAGAAGATGCGGAGAGAGTTATAAAAGTATTTAATTGCTAGGTTATGTAATTTAAGGATTAAATATTGGCTCGGGGAGTAGGGGATTGGCTGGAAGCTGAGAGAGAAGAGGAGAGATGCGTTAATTAGGCTGTAAACGCGTAAAATACATCCCAATGTAGATAGATAATATTAAGAATAATATAATTTATTATGCGAGTATATTCTTAAATGTGCGCGTAGTGTGGTGGTAATGGCGATGACGTGGTTGTGGTGGTGGTGTGTAGGAACATGATTAAATTTCCGGTTATATATAAAAAGTGGTGGGGTACGTAAATAATCGATGTTATGCGCACTTTTCGTTTAATTTTAGTATCTATGCGGTTGATTCTCCCGTTGAATTTAAATACCAAAGATATATTCAGAGATACCTACGCACCATCGCGAGCATTGACGACAACGTTGGACGTATTTTGGATTATCTAGACAGTGAGGGACTTGCTGAAGATACCGTTGTGATATATACTTCAGATCAAGGTTTCTTCTTGGGGGAACATGGCTGGTTTGATAAAAGATTCATGTACGAAGAATCTTTCCAGATGCCTTTCCTCATTCGTCACCCAGCGGAGATACCTGCAGGACTCATCAACAACGACATAGTCTCCAACGTAGATTTCGCCGCTACATTTCTCGATTACGCTCAATTGAGAATACCTACTTACATGCAAGGCGTGTCTTTCCGCCCACTGCTAGGGGGTGAGACCCCAAAAGATTGGAAACAAGTTGCGTATCACAGGTACTGGATGCATCGGGATACTATCCATGAAGCGCATGCGCATTATGGGGTCAGAGACCAGAGATACAAATTGATATTCTGGTACAATGAGAATTTTGGACTTGAGGGAACGAGGCCCCCATTGAATGATGAAAAGGAATGGGAGTTGTTTGACTGTTTGGAAGATCCGCTGGAATTGTTCAATTGTTACAAGGAAGAGAAATATCAGAAGGTAGTTGAACAGATGACGGAGCTGTTGGAGGAAAAGATGGCTGAGATTGGAGATGAGCCTGTACACGAGGTCAAAGTAACATGGTAACAATTGGAGCGCAATTAGTAGGTGCTACGGTACTTTACTACTCGGCTAGGCAGTCGATTTTCGGAAGAATCCTTGCAATCAAGTCGGGCAGCCTTTTAAGCAGCAACCAAAACTACATTGCCATTCGTTAGAATGCCTTTGAAAACGTCAAATTCTCACTTCATAGCTTTGGTGAAGTTTGGTCTCATACCGTTACATGAATTAGGTTTTCACATTTCAATTGACAGCATGCCCTATCCATATCATACATCCCATCTATCCATAATCCGTCTACATCTAACACCTAGCAAAGCAACCCCCAATCCCATTCAAAAAGAGTAGAGGATCAAATCCCACGCCCATCCAAAACTCCGAGCCCAAATAACCCCATAACCAAAAGCTCATTCCCTCACCTCACCCCCTCAACAACCTCCTAACCCCATCCGCAAAAAGCACCCTAGCATACCACTGGTGAAACCACGTAATATACTCCGCAACCGAATCCCGATCAACCTTCGGATCACACCTCAAGCACTCAAGTCCAATCTCCACATCCTCTCCCTCGCTCTGAACAGAAAACCTGTGACAGCCCGAAAACAACAGGGTATCCGACCCGAATCCAAAATCTATAAAACTTCCAATGCCCCGCTGATCACCTTCTTCATCCTCTCCATCCCTTTCTATCGTATAAGAATCCAAACATTTAAAACTCCCAAAAAGTACGTCGCCTCTCCCCACAAATCTATCCGCTGAAATCCCCTCCGTATACCAGATCTTCTTCTCCCCGGGAATAGGTTTCCAATTCGTATAAGAGGCGGGTAATAAACCAGTCGCAAATCGTAGCAAAGCCCGTTCAAAAGCGAATATAGGCCCTGCGAAAAATCCATGTGTGAAGAGCGCGAGGACGTGTTCATCAGTGAGATGAGAGATGGCGGAGGCGGGGAGGCGCATGCTCACTTTATCGGTGCCGATGCGGTGTCGATGTGGGTTTACGAGTTTGTGAGATGGAGAGTTGATGAATTGAGGGGAGACGGCGTAGACGTAGGTTTGGGAAGAGAGGATGGAGAGGAAGGCTCTTTTGAGGGGTGGTGTGGTGAGAGACATGGTGGGGATGGCGGTGGTATTGTTCTTCTTGGGTGGGAAGTACGGTTGGAATTGTTGCGGAAGAGTATGTGGATACCAATAAAATGAAGGTGAGTGAAGTAGAGAATATCAAGATATATATCTAGTTACAAGAGGATTGAGCATCTGATGTAGATAGAGTCAGCCTCAGTACAAGTCCGGGAGAAATAGGAACATCTCCAGCCTACCCGCATTTGACCGAAGTTACTCATCAAAGTTGGGCAAAAGGTTACCCCGGTAATACCTTTTGATAAAAAAGGTAGGTTACCATACCTTTTTGAAAATAAAAGGTAGGTTACCTGGAAAAAGGGGGGTTACTAAGGTAATATCTTGGTACTTTTCAGGTATTCGTTTAACAACCAATCAAATCATTAGATTTTATTAACCCTATCTAAATTATTATGCATAGAATATTTTCATAAAATATTTATGAAATATTTTCATAAGAAATAACTAATTAAGTACTCCGACGAATTATATGAAAGTACCCCGGTATACCAGGATACCCCCCTCTTAAAAAAAGGTAGGTATATTTCAGGTATATACCAGGGTATTACCCCTGGTAAAAGTACCTTTTGCCCAACTTTGTTACTCATTATTCTCGCTCTCCATTTAGATACCCGCGTTTCGAACCGTCATTTATCATCCTATCGTGCGTCTAAATTATTCCCAGGACATGCGGTGCGCAACGAAAAGACCCTGTGACCCACTTGGGCTGACAAAGCAATCGCATTCGCTTAAGCCCCTGGACGTAAACCGGCTCATCAATACCCCGTGGCCTCCACTGCCAGCCCTCAATGAACGACTATAACTACCTGTATTGTAATATATGACACAATCGTGCATTTAGGAATTCATACGGTACTAGAAATAGCACATGGGTAGAAATTTTGAATTTTCGGGTTGTTCTCCAATCAAATGTACAGAGGTGAAACCCTGAATGCCCAGTCAGATCATAGCCAAAGAAAAACCGAAAAAATCCTTTTCATTCATCCATTCTTTCCACATATCGCCTCCAGCACCAAGTACAACCCAAGCCCCTCAAAATAGACGCCTCTGGACCCTTTATCCTTTCCAACCCCAACGCCGGCGCCGATGCCCATAACAGACCATCTATCTCAGTCTCAGCGCACTTCCAAGGATTCTTTCCAAGCACATCAGCATCCAATCTACCATACATACACCACCCCAACTCCCACAACCGCCCCCTAAATCCTAACAAACAGCGCTCCCCCCTCCCTCCGAATCTCCTCCAACATCCCCCGCAGCTCCCTCATCGGCACGGGCTTCGTCAGATAAAGATCAACCCCCACACTAAACGCCTCCTGTCTCGTCGTCGGATTCGCCGCGCCCGTAAGCGCAATCAACCGCGTCGGCTGCAATCCCTCCTCCCTCTCAAAGCGTCTGATATGTCTCGCAGAGTCAATTCCGGACATGACGGGCATGGAAATGTCCATGAATATGACGTCGAACTGGCCATTGCAGTCTTTGTACACGTTGAGCGCTTCGAGACCGTTCATCGCTGTGCTGTGTGTGATTTTAAGCTTGCGCATGGTAGCAACGAGGAGCTTGAGGTTGATTTCGTTGTCTTCTACTAGGAGGACGCGCAGTTCTTTGGTTTGGGTGCCATTTTCCTCTATTGGGTGGTTCAGGCCGTTTGCCTGCGGTAGTGGCGTTGAGGTAGGTACTGGAGTTGATGAGTTGCTAGATTCGTCTGCGTGCTCTTGAAGTTTTATGGGACGAGTCTGGCTTGGTGTAGGTTCAAGGTCCTTCGATTCTATTGTTGCTCCCTGCGAAAGCACATTTTCAATGGTTTCAGGCTTCGTTAGCAGCAAAGCCGGGGTCGAGTCTTCATGTTGTTTGATCTCGTGATGGCCGGTCCCACAGAATGCAGTGTGAAGGCCCTTCGCCGCCTTATGTGGTCCATACCTATTTGAGTGTCAATAGTGTCTCGTGCCAAATCAGTTGGGGACTTACGGTTGTTGCAAGTAGAATATTTGAAACGTGCCACACGTATGAACCTTCGGACCGGGGTGATAGCCGCTACATAGCACAACAGCGATTGACTTGCCAGACTTGGTAGGCTTTTGGTTCCTGTAAGTATCAAGAATTGTCTCAATAGGCTTGTCTCCAGGTCCAGGTTCCATGATGCCAATGACGTCAACGCCGTATTCCTCGTCGCTCTGCATTGGGCTAGATTCCATGCCAAACCAGCCGCCTAGCATACTCTGAACTGTAGACTTAAGTAGCATCGCCGCTTTCGATTCAGCAGAGAGTATACCGGTTGGGGTTTCTGTGATATCAGGGTATAGATTAAAACCTTCAAGTCGGAACTTCAATCCCGTGGTGACCTTTGTCATTTCGGAGATGATATCCGGAAGGCCCTTTTCGGCAGGGGTATTTTGCGCTGTTAAAGGCAGTCGGACAGTTACTTCTGTGCCGGTGCCAACTTCAGAGGTATAATTGATCGTTCCTGACAAGTCCTGGATAATGTGTCTGTATTGGCTTTAGCAAACTGGGTGTGGAAGTAACCAGGAAGGGTTGCTACTCACCTAACGATACTTAAACCCAGGCCCGTGCCAGTGGCCAAAGAGTCTTCTTGTGTAAACGGCTTGAAAAGCTTATGTTTCAAAAACTCTTCTGAAATGCCTTTACCGCTGTCTCGCACTTTGAGCACTAGCGTCGAGCGTTCCTTCTTACTCCTGGCCACACCTTCGTTCTCGACTTCCAGAGACACCTTAACAAAGCCACTCTTCGTGTATTTCATTGCATTGCTGAAAAGGTTCATCAAAATCCGACTCCACGCACCAGGGTCGATCTCAAACGTCCAATTCGGGTTCCATTTGATGTCGGTAATAATCGTGACAGGGTTGTGTTGAGGGGCCATGAATGAGGCGCGTTGCGAAGATGGGCTGAATCCAGATTTCACAATACTTTGACCTGCATAGATGCTTTCGACGACTTCCTCTGATAGCACCAATATGTCCGTAGTCTCTTCCGCTTCCTCGTCTGCAATTGGCCGATCGAGAGAGGGTCTCTTTTTTCGTCTTCCATCACTCCTCGAGGACTTTGTTTTATTCTTGGCTTTTCGATTGACCTTGGAAAAATCGAGAACGTGATTGATAGTATCCAAAAGTACTTTACCCGAAGAGGCTATGTTATTTACCTAAATTTTCTCCATCAGCACAGTCATCTTCCAGGAGCTCGACACCTCACTCACCATTTCTTCTTGTATCTCGTTCATAGAAGTTTCCTGTAAGAACTCAACACTAGCCAATACACCATGTAAAGGTGATCGTAGTTCATGGCTAATACTCGAGATGAAGTCAGACTTCATTTTGTCCAGGACTTGAGCAGTAATCTGACCCACAGACTGAATATCATTATTTTCAGTCAGCATGTTTCTTCGCCAGAGATTTTGAACAAATATAAGCTGATGAAGGTAGGGGTTCTCTAGTTGCAAACACTTTGCTGCCAGTCGAAGATACCCCCAAACAGTAGACCAAAAAATTCAAAACTTACCGCCATGGCCGAATTACTAAAAGCAGCAAGATACTGGAGATCCTCGATAGGGCACATAATCCTTGTAGGGCAATTCGACCAGATGAAACTTCCCGAAAACCAGCGTTCTCTACTTTGATCCCACAGGGGGAAAAAAAAGACACTTCTCGCACCAGGAAGGATTTTCAAGATAGCCTTTGCCTCGGCCTCCTTTGAATGTCTCCTCCCACGTGAGGTCTTCTCCAGTGAAGATAAATTGACATCATCCTGCGGATGAGCGTTTTTTGGTCCAATGACACTATCCGATTCGCTAGATGAAAACGTGCCATCTTCGTCAAAATTAAATATTTTGCCATGCGGGTATCGCTTGAGAAGCCTCCTTAGCATCGATTCCGACAGCTTCTGATATTCTTCTAATGGTCTGTGGCCTCGAAGACTCGAATAGCGACGAGTACTAAAGCCCAAGATGTTGCAGCTTTTCTCAGGGAGTTCTTTTCCGTTCTGATTTTCCTCGATGGGGTTGATCGAAGGTCTTCTACCAAACTCATCTTCGCTGCTAGTGGGTGCTTGGTTGTCGACGTGAAAAACGCCCGGAGCTTTATCATCCATGATGTTTGGATCCGAGCTTCCCCCAAACGTCCCTATCGAAGCGTCGAAAAAAATAGCGCCTTGTACACCGATAGCCTCTCTGATAAGATTACTTGCCCTCGAGAACACAGACTTGATCTCGGTCGATAATAAGGCGTCCTGCAATTCTTTGGGGAGGGAGGTATCTTCTGTCAGCTGTGGTGGAGGGAGGTCGAAAGAAACGGATGTTTTGTTCCCAAGCCGGTCGAGGTTTGGTTCCACTAGAGTATCCAAGGTAGTGACAGAGCTATTTCTGCCATGCCACGATCTGGAAACGAGAGTAGATTGTGTAGTGGTAGTAGCAGTCGTATCGGAAGTGATGTAATTTTCTGCTCGTGGTAACATGGGCCTTCCATCTCCCCCAACTTCACCTGTAACTAAAGAAGGCATAGAAGCAGTAGATGGTGTATGGGGTAACATTGGTCTTCCATCTCCTCCGCCTTCTCCTCTGACGACAGAGAGTCCGGAAGTGGAAGAGGGTGTTTGTGGTAGAGACCTCTCATCCTCTGCCCATTTTCCTAGACCATTCGTTAGATTGTTAGTGGGCTCTTGGATGCCAAATTCAGCATCTGCTAACTGATCGAGTGCCACATGGCGCCTCTTACGCTGTTGCGGCTACAATAGAACGCATTAGCACATTTCTTGAAGTGCCATTAGGGGAGAAGAAGAGACAAAAAATTGCTTCTTCTCTTTTTTTACATCATATTACTAGTGCAGGTGCAGGGAAGAATCTGTCGGAAGATCCTCTGGAATTTACAATAAATATCAACAAAAATCCAGGTTCCTCAAACGGGTGGATGAGGACTGCCGCATCAGTCGGTTTACAAGACCGCCCCTCTTCCATTCTGAGCTCACGTCGCTCTAATGGTTTGGTAAAACGAAGCTCAAGACGGAAGAGAAGCCTCCCTGGAGGCGTAGGGGCGGAAGGTCTAGCAATGGAGAATCTCAGGTACTGTATTAATTGGTTTAGAGCGCCCCCGTCTCTCCCGTTTTTGACTTCATTGTGCCAGTTCATTACAGAGAATTGAGGTTAATGGGAGAGTCTCTCCCGTTTTTGAAGGCTCTGTCATTTTAACCTCTATTCTCTCAGATATCCTGGCACAATGTGATCAAAAATGGAAGAGGGGAGGAGCTCTAAACCAATTAGTGCGGTAGTTTCAAGTCAACCTGCTTGGCTTGGCCTCGACTCTCTACGGCGCCATTATTTTTGGAACGAGACTGCTCGACTTGAAAAGCGCTATACAACCCCAAAGGAAAGAAAAGAAACCCCATACAGCAGAGACGTTGAACTTACCTGTTGTAATTTATGGCCCCACTCCAGCCACCAATCCCGAAGCGATGATTTACCTTCAATGAATAAACTGATTGCTTTGATCATTCGTTCCGCACGATATTGTTTCTTTTTGATGAGTCCCGCTTCGAGGTAATCCATCACGGTCACTCCCATATCTAGCAAAAACTCGAGGTCCCGAGGGCTCAAATCATCGCGAGGTTTGTCGTCTGCAACTATAATATAATAATCTTAATAAGCCTTCCAAGTTAAATTTAAGCCAAAAAGGAACTAATTACCAATATAATTTCCTATGATGGTAGATGTGTCTGGTGTTCGTAGGGGAATCGCCGTCAAAAATCGTATTTTCGGACCTTGTACTACCACCCATTTGTTCTGGAAAGTAGGATGTTTTGTCATATCATTTACGATAAGATATTTATCATCCGTATGGCAAAAATGCTCAAGCAATTCGGCACCGACAGTCTTATTGCCGTCACCGGAGTTTAAATTGAAAACGCCTATGATATATGAGCCGATGCATGCCTTGTAAGGGATTTAGGACAAATTGAACTTAGAGGTCAAGGCACACTTTGAGGGAACAAAATACTATGAGATATAAGGTTAAGAAGAATTAAGACTAACCAACGCCATGCCATAACTTGTCTGTCTCGTCATTGTCTTGTTGCAAAGAAAGGAGTCTGCGGTTGCAAAGTCAGCCTGTTCTTCCGCTGGTGCACACTGGCAGTAATGTGGCAGATGAAGCTACCACTCCAATTCGCTTTGCAAGGTCTCCTCCAGCCATTGTGCTACGAATCCGAGGGCACAAAAACTTCTGGCCTGCCGCGCTCCCTGGCAAGAACTTGCTATCCACTGAAATTATAATAACCCCTGGGCCATACACCATTACATGTATCCTATCTCTTCCAGACCCTATAACACAATGGCTTCGAGAGGATTCCCGCAAGCCAACCATTGCACCTTGTATAAAATCTAATAAAAAGGGCATCCTTACTGTCCCGACTCTGCCAGCATAAACTCGTTACTCGTAGTAGACAGTGTAATGATTCCTCGTTTCGCATTTAATCGCAAAGCTCCAAGTTGTGCAAACGCTGTAAGACATGGATCGCTGGAGGCTTTCGGAACATTCTTTCCATCTGGTGTCTTCGCAGTCGGGGCGTCGGGCTGGTAATACCTAGAATTGTTAGACATGTCCCATGGTACAGAATTCTGGTTACTCACCTGTACAGCTCACGCTCACGCGCAGCTATTGATGTTGGCATACTGCTAATCGCAAACGCGGATGATCCGGCTTCACCAAAAAGTTTGAGATGGGAAAGAAATACAATTAAAAGACTAGATTCATTATTGTACGGAAGAGCGGCAGACGAAGGCGCATTGAAGCCGCGAGAAGTGGCGATCTAGTTGCTGGTCTAGATATGGCTGGACCCCTCTTTGTGTGTACAACGGTCGAGCTTGGAGTTTGGGAGTAAGCACTTCCAATTCACCCTCGCAGCCAATTGGTGAAATGTAGGATGATTAATAACCTGCACCCAACGCGCCTTCCCCATCTTGATCCGGCAAGAGTAGGCGCGTTTTCCGCCATTCTGAAAGCATAAGTCGCCTGGCTTGTGATTAACAACAGAGAGAGTGAGAGTCTGAGAGTATTTTGACTTGGTCATCGGAATTGACGAATAAAAGCCCAGCCTGGCCATTGAGGATTTCAAAAGCAAGCTATGTAATACAGGGTTCTTGCCAAGGTCCGCAAACTGAAGCGCTCCGGACCGCAGTATCACATGACAATGTACCTCGAGCCCGCCTCGGAAGGCTTGGCGGCCCGAAACTGGCCTCGGCCGCTCGGAGAGCGCTCGGAAAGTTTCCAACGTTTCCGCTGACGAGTATAGAATACAAAGAAGATTTTCGGTCCTTCTTTCGAACGCAGCGAGCTACGGTGTTTTGGGGCTTGCCCTCACGGAAATCTCCCGCGATCAATAAGTATTTGTCAGATCACATGATGTACGGTAGCTTAGTCAGCCCCCTACCATTTGAGGCTCAGAGCTCAAGACCTCTCTTTATATGATTAATTTCACCAAATTATTATTTATGGCTCTCAGAACTTGATTTGACAGTATTGGATTGGGAATATCTTTGTTTCTGAGTCCTACGGGAGTTTCGATCTATAAGACTTAGGAAAAAATGCTCTAAATATAATTACAGTACCGGTAGAGGAAATATCGAAAGGATAATCTGCACTTGCCAGATTTGCAATGACCTGGCTATTGGAAATGCTTTTGAATATCTAGCCGTGTCGAGGGAGCATTGTAAAACAAGAGAAAATGTTACGGTACCTGTGATAATTAAATGAGGAAGTATTTTCAAGTGAGATTATACATTATGGAGATTTCTATTCTCGCAGTCAATGTATGTTACCGGTATTACGGTAGCAATTGGCTTACCAGACTACCCTTTCCCAAAAGTTCTCTCAATTTGAAACTCATTATATTATTATATAAGAGATGGTCGAGACTCGCATTTTGAGAATGCTTAAGAGAATGAAGACTACAATGGAAGAGAAAGAGCTGTCGTTCTTCTCCTTCGACGACCAAAAAGAGTCATCTTTAGGTACGAGAAGTCTTTTGACAATTTTGACTAATCAGGAAATAGTTACTTTCCTCAAATCCTTTAACCATCATCCAGCCTCCCTTCTTTAGCCCCTCTCTGAATCATCAGTCTCTCTCCAAGCCTCCGAACAATCAGGTCCAAAAGGAAGAATTTTAGAGGACAAGAAAACTTTAATTTCAAACCTCGCCAAGTACAAATTCCAGGGGGTTTATAACTTTTAGAGCGGAAACCGGGTAAGCCAGATGTGAAGCCATTCTTCGCCGGGAATAATGACTCCCGATCCAATGAAAGTAATTGAGCGCTCTCACTCGACGCATGACTTCAGTCAAACACTCTTCTCCCATCAAAAACCTCAGTATAGGAAGTTAGGAACCCATCGGGTGGATATTCTACAAACTTCGAGATAAAACTTATAACTCATACTCTCCGCTGAACTTGGAAGAGATAGCGTAAAGCACATATTAGACGGCCGCAAACAACATAAACTAGACAGCCTCACCTTGAACAAGGTATCCACCTCAAATACTTCAGTCTCCAAGTCAAAGTCATATACACAATCCGAAATCGGGTAGAGTAAGAAGAGTATATCGAGAACCCACCTAAGCGCAGTATGGATGTCTAAGTAGTTACTCCAAGGCATTAACAAGAGCACACGTATACAACTCCCTCCCCTCCCCACCAAAAAATGCTACACGTATACACCTCACCCTCTTGCCCCTTCTAACACCCACCACCACGCCATCCATCCTCATACCCGCCCTTTAACTCAACACAAATGTATCACACGCCACATCCCAACACAACACAACACAACACAACACAACACAACCCATCCCAACCCAAACACAACCCAACACAGTACACCAACCCCAGAAATACTCCAAGATATCTTTAGCAGCTTTAGCATGAAAACAGAAAACAGAAAATCCACGTGTCCAACAACCAACCCACCCACGTGTCCACGTACCTCCCCCCCTTCTCCATAACATACCTTAGTATAGATCAGATCTCCGGAGAAAAAATACGCACGTTCCAACACCTGATCCCCCTCCTCCCGTAGTTCAGACGAAAATGCAAAAAAAGTATAAAAAAAAAAGTCCACATGTCAGTGTCACTAAATACATCCTCTTGCCAAGTTGCTGTAGGGCTCATCTAGATCTTCGCTATATGTATAGTACGGCCTGTGGAAACTTGCCATGGACGGATGAATTCTCATGTCCAAAAAGTTATTTTTTGACAGCAAGCTAGGCAAGAAAATCAATAGAATGATGGATTCTGCGGGCATATAATTTTATTTTGTGATAAGTTTAGAGAATAGATTTCTCCATACTTTAATACTCATTAGGTTGTTACAACTGAGGCGGATTCATTTGTTATGATCCAGCACTCCCCCCTTTCGGTAAACGCCACTGATGCATTCATCCCACCGATTGCAATCCCGCCCATCGCCCAGAGCGATTGACTTCTTAACGCCACAGCAATGCTGTTTGATTTCCGCCCTTCGTTCATGACTGCGTATTATTCTGAAAACTAGAACGCCAGTAAACAAATGAAAAAAAAAAAAAAGAACCAATCCAACCAAATGACATCTGCTATGGTGTGGTATCATATACTGCGCTGGACCATTGCTTGCTTGCTAGATACAATTAAAACGTGTCAACATAATCATGGAAATGGTGATGCTGAGTTCTATGTATGTGGGTGTGAAAAATAAAAACAGTCTCGAAGCTCATAAAATGTAGCTGATCTGCTTTGAAGATAAGCTCCATCAGAGAACATCGTCAATTGACCGAATAATTGGTGCCTCGCCCTTAGTTGGCGGACTGCGGGGATCTTGAACAACAGCCACGGGTTTTGGTGCCGTTGGGAAGAATGATGAGCGAGGGAACTCAAAAGCTCGCGGCGAGAAGAGCCCAGGTGTTGGTGGAACTTCAGCAGCCGGTGTTCCTCCAAAGCCTAGCGAGAAACTCTGGAGTGGATTTTGTGTCATCTCAGTAACACGCGGTGACATGAGAGCCTCCCACTCGCTCTCTTCGGGAACGTCGTGACGAAATTGAGGCTTAGAAAGAGTGCCCCCAAACCCAAAATCCGAGAATCGCGAGATTGCTGAATCGCTGGCTGGTATAATTTCTGTGTGATCTTTCTTTTCCTGGCTCTCGGAAATATCTCCATCACGAACAAGAATACTAGGCGTCGAATTTCCTCGAGCCCGCGATGGGGTATTTGGAAGGTCGACTATGTTTGCCGACAAGGTTGGTCGATGCTTAACCGTAGGTTTTCGAACCGTGCAGCTCTTCTCGATTCTCTTGCGGTCAATAACCTTCTTAAAATCGTTTAATGAGAAGAGAAGCGACATATTTGGATTGACCCATTTCGACTTCTCTTGAGCCTTCGCGTAGGCCTCAGTGGCGCCGAGATCCGGGTTGATGTACATCCCATATGCAATAATAAGGGTAGCAGAACGACTAGCGCCCTGTTGGCAATGAACCAAGACCTTCTTTCCTTCCTTTACACGGGAATCAATGGTTTCACACAGACCCCAAAGCTCGTCCTTTACATCGGTGTTGTGGTCCCATGGTACGTGAATATATTCAGGTTGGCGAGGATCGGTCAATGCTTTCGGGGTCGTAGGCGAGGAATCCGTGGAGCCTGGAGGTTGTACCTCAAATGCAGTTTTGAACGAGAACATCGAAGTCGCGGTATCTGGAACGGAATCGAAGGAACACGTACTAAGTTTCGAGTTATGTGCAAAATTCCTGGCAGCGACAGATTCGATTTCCTTGGTTCTGGCAAGCTCCCCTTCTACCTTGAACGGATTCTTTACTTCCCGAGCAACGTTAATAACTACGTCGAATTCTCTTGCCTCTTCGGCCTTTGGTTCCGAATAAAGATGAACGCTAGGCTCGTACATCAAAACTGGCCCGTTGGGATATGAAGGAGACCTGGCATCTTCTCCAGAATGAGGGCGATCAAAACTATCACCACCAACAGTCATGCCTGGTATCCTGGTTGCCATTTGCACTCCAGTAGGAGGCTCTTGATCAGTATCCTCGCTGATGGTGAAAGTATTGGCAGCTAAACTCGACTCCTTGAAACGAGACGGCCCAAAAGCCTTTCGTTCTCCGCCGCCTAGAGTCATTCCTCCGCTTGGGCCAAAGCCAGGAGTGCTGAGCATTTGTGGCGACGATATCGAGTGCTTCAGTCCCCTCCTTTGCAACATCGATGGCAGCTTCGGAGACGCTAACCCGTCGCCTAGTTGGGGATTTGCCGCACTGGTGTTTAAACTTAATAGACTGGGCTTTTTCCTTGGTTTTAGCGGAGGGGGCTTGATGAAAGATGGCGAGGATGGCTCGGAGGCCTGTGAGGATTGAGACGAATGAAATGGCTCTGTAGAGCTTAGAGTGCCGAGATTGAGGGCCAGACTTTTAGGGTTTTTGAACTTCCTGGGTGATGGGGAGGTCATGGGTCGTCCATTGAAGCTGGGCGATTGAACAGGATTTAAATCGCCAATTTTTAAACTTTGAAAAGAATCCAAACCGAAAGTCGTCCCTGTGAACGAAGATAAAGGCACTAATGTGATCGGCGATTCAGGCGATGAAGAAGGGGAGGGATCTGATAACGAGGCAGAATCTACAGTCGAGATCGTGGTCGTGGGAGAGGAGTCGGTAGAATCCGATGTTTGAGTAGACGTACTCTCGCAGTGTTGATGACCATTTACCTGTGTACCATTAACTTTGGTTTCGGTTGGAGGCGTATCTAAATTTTGTTGATCAGGCCGTAATTCCCGCCGTGGAAGTGTTTCCTGGTTGTGAAATGTGTTCGTCGGTAACTTCGTCGACGCAGCGCCATTTGAATTATCCATTACTGCTGAGTCCATGCCGTATACGGACATGAACGACGGTATGTGGTTCTCGTACATTCTTGCTCCTGCAGCCGATGGCATTTTCGACTCTTCACTGTCCCCTCTATATCCCACGCCCGGTATTGCGACCTCTTCAGAGCGCGGCCTCGATTTTCTTGGCTGGTTCCCCACTGTTCCTGAGGTTGTTGACGAACTGAATTTCATGTTTTGTTAGTCTGGAACAACGATAGAATCTCAAACCCCTCGCGCTCTCGTCAAATTACGTCCGGTGCAGTAGAGAGGATGGAAGGATACGAAAAAGGAGGAAGTTATTTACCAGGGACTATGCAGCGCCTCTGTATAGGCTATGTGATGGCAGATTGGGGGTTGGTTAGCGCCCTGAGTGTGCCAGTTGACGCGCCGGTATGATTTAGCCGCTGAGTTGACGGCTCGAGGATGCGCCTCTCAAAGAGAGAAAGAATCTCGACCTGGCTGAGAGAATGAAATCCAATATTGAGACAAGCAGGATGTGGCCCAAGGATCTGGGAGGAGTGTGTTACAAGTGGGCCACCGCCTCGAAGGATCCACGGCAAACAATTGTAGCCCGACGGTGAGCTTAAATGCGAAGAGAGCGCCGATAATGTTCAAGGTCGTCCAGCAAGCCTCGTTGGCGGCGCAACGCCTGATGATGGAAAGGAGAAAGGAGAGAAGGAACCGTGTTGGTCGTGATAGCGCAAGCCTGTAGCAAGTGGCCGAAGGGATTATTTTTCGAGTTTCGAAGTTGAGAACGAAGTCGATTTGACGATAATGGGTGTTGGGCAGGGCAACAGGGTCGAGGTGGATTACTGTTGGCTTTAGTGTCAGCGGCCGGGGTCCAAAAATAGACAGTGGGCGGTTATGTGGAAGGTGGACCAATAGGCTGTGCAGAAAAAATAGGCCTTACAGGAGCAGGGCGCGGGGATTGGGCCACCGGCGTCGCACGCAAACAGGTGGATAGGCCACTTGACGAGTGTTATTCCGGGAAACAAACGGGAGGCGTTGTGAGTGGCAGAAATGCACAAAGCGCTGGTTCGAGTCGCTGCGCGTAATGTTGTTAGGCGGAATGCGACAAAGGGAGGCGGAGGCGTCGGTACTCGCACCTAGACAGGTCGTTGGGTACAGGCGGAGAGGCTAATCGAGGGGAGGATAGTCGCTGTCGCTGCTGAATCTCATTATCTGCGCGGTTCTTGAACCATGTGACGCGAGAGGATACAGCTGGGCGTGCACCGAGAGCCGGGTGTCGTCTTTTGATAGGCAGATTGAACCAAGGAGGCCGGGTTGGTCGTATGTATGTATGTATGTATGGATTATCGATTAGGTGCTGGGTGTCTGGGGTATGGAGGTATGGAAGGGTCGCGATGCTGATTTGAGGGTGCGGCTCTGCGAAGTCGAGAAAGTCTGGATCTTGGAGATCTGGATCTACCCCGTCGTGGTTTGTCCTGGTTGGAGAAGATTAAATGGGCCGTAAATAGCACACAATATTTCCCAAAGATCAAGGCCGTTTTCCGCCCAAAAGAAATTCGAAAGGAAAAGAAAAGATGACTACGGCGAGATATTCGCGAAAGAATCGTTCCACTCGCGATGCGGATTTTCGGC
Source organism: Hymenotorrendiella dingleyae (assembly GCA_003988905.1). Lineage (NCBI taxonomy): Eukaryota > Fungi > Ascomycota > Leotiomycetes > Helotiales > Helotiaceae > Hymenotorrendiella > Hymenotorrendiella dingleyae. The sequence goes on from QYAP01000593.1 coordinate 16,617, forward strand.
TTGGGTGAGACTCGGTGCGCGAGGGGTTCGGTCGAAGGCGAGGTTTTGCAACGATGAGGGAGTGAAGTTGCGAAAATGACCACCGACAGATCGAGCGCAGCGGAATTGTCAGCGGGAGGCCGTAGAGCAGGACGAGAAATTGGAGAACAATGGAAAGATGTATTATATGTCCATGGTCTGCGCGACAGTGGAATGAGGAGCAGGAGAAGAGAAGAAAGTGTTTTTTGGAAATCAACAAAATTGTATGAACGAGCTTCAATAATGCTCGCTTTGGAGCTTTGATGCCTCAGGCCGTCGTATGCTCGTGGTCCCACTCTTTGCCTAGAAATGGTTGGATGGGCAATGGCCCCAGTCCAATTTGAAACGGGGCTAGCGAGAGCGGAAGAGCGGCAGCCAACATGTCTCCTTTGGGAGGCTTAGATCTGATATCTTGCCCGGTCACGAAGCGGCCGCTGTCCAGAATATTCTGGACTTGAACTTCACGGCTTTCACATTATTAGAAACATTATTCTCGTAGAATCCCAAGTACGTGCCTACCCATCTTGACTTTTGATGGGAACTGCTCTCAGTCAGTAACAAGTGTAGTCTATACAGTATACGAGTACGAAGGTACGGCGCCGGTAGCAGCATGCGGGGTCTCAAGTACAGTATGGAGAATCTTGCAGCTGACCGAGGCTTGCTGGCTGCTGCTGCAAAGACTCCACAAACAACCTCACCTCTCCTCTCCCAATTTTCCCCTCCCTTTTTGCCTCAACGGTCGACGGACGCCGCTTTTCCTTGTGCGCTGTGCGCTGTGTTACTTCTGCACCTCTTGCAGAAGAAGCCGAACCAGAGGGCGCCAGCCCTTATGGGGCCCCTTGACATGCTAGGGGAAAGCTCATGTTTTGATTTGTAAATAGCTTCTTTCCTCTCTCACTGTTCATAGGTTCATGTCAAGGTGAAGGAAAGTTAGACTTCAAGAGGCGTCGGTAGTGGCAGCGGCAGCGTCGAGGCTTTGACCAAGAGTCGAGGCTCGAGAGCAGTCCACGGCCGGAAATTGTTCACCTATTCTTATATCCCCTTTCAGCCTGGCATTTCGGCAAGGCACAAATCTGGAGAGATCGTCCGAACTTTCTTTCCTAAACCTATCAATCGGTGATTAATGGCCACCAGAAAAGGCGATAAAACGATATGACGTTGATCAATTCTCCATGCAAGTATCATGAGAAGGTTATGCATTGCTTCGTTCCCAAACTCTCACTCACCCTTGGATGACTATGCCTTGAATGATTCAAGAAAATGTTTCCGTAGTGCTGCTTAGATCTACCCGCTCAGATATCCTTGTGCAAGCGACTGCAGCTGTTGTACAACTTACTTACTTTATTATCCACGCCCACTACTAAAACACCATGACTGCTGGTGCTGGTCAGCCGACGGATTTTCCTGGAATTTTTCAACTTCTTGGGCCTTCACGGTGCACAGAGACAAAGGCAACTAAGCATACAAGGACAAGGATCGAGTTTATTTGAGCAATGGAGTTGAGGCGGAAAGGAAAAGAGTGGTGTTGTGTCATCACGTTGGTCTTGAGCTTGTTCTCGTGAAATTCCCGGTTCTCAGGATCGCACTTATTTGGATTCGTATTAGGACTCACAAGTGGGATGGACAGTCTTGACTATTTAAAACCCCGGGTAGCACCAAGTCTGTTTTGCTTCCTTTGCCTTGCCCCGAGGATCATCACGAGCTCGGAACCACCAGACTACCGTATCAATTGGGTTATATTGCCACCCATTATTATTTGTTTAAAGGTTCATTGTGTTAGAATATTTAGGAGGATGAGGGTCAAAATGGGAGAGGCTCAGAAAACGGGAGAACTTCTCCCATTCAATCTCCATTCTCTGTTGTAGTCTGGCACAATGAATTCAAAAAAGGGAGAAGAAGAGGTGGGGCTGTAACTCGAAAGTTTTCAAAATATCTTTTACAATACTGGACAATTACGACAACGACTGTTGTCCGTCAGGCTGAGGTTCTAGCAATCACCTGAAACCAAGGTCCAGAGTTCAGCCTCGCTCAAAGTGTTGCACACCTGGTGGTTGAAGGCATTCTCGACCCCGGAGTCTGGCCAAGCGACAATCGCTATCTTTGGAAAATGTAGTGCGAAATCGCAATTTAAATCCCAGCCACTTCAGTTTGCGCCACGAGGTATGTGGGGAGGAGCATGGCCGATCGTACGCAAGCCGGGGAAAGGCATCCTCCAGGCTCCGTTTTCGACCATTCGGGATGCTGAAGGAAATCCTGCAAACTCTTTGACGATTTCAAGATGGGAGAGCAATTGTGTGCAGATTCAGATCCCGGACTATTTGGTGCATATCCTGTAGGCGCTTTAGTCGAAGTATATTCCATGAGGAGAGGTTGACTGGCTTACTAGATGGGATAAAGGGGAGGCAGGAAACGGCGGCTTCAAGAATGGGGTAAGCGAATAGGGGGGGAAATCAAAAATATAACCCTCGACATACGGACAGTACATGTACTGTACTTACTATTCCCAGTTCTGTCTGGTCAGCCTACATCCATAGAGACAACAACATTATCGTCGTCGAGGTCGGTCGAGCCGGCGTGCATCTCCAAGATCTTACCCCTGAATTCATAGTTCTTCCATTGGCTGGTTGACGATCGTCCCGTGGTAGAACTGTGATGCCCACGGACTTGCTTGACTTCACGGATTGGGCGCGGCCGGCACTACTAGGGGGGAATGGTATGTTTCGGGTGATCTTTTCCATCTGAGGAAGTCTAAGCGAGAATAGCACGAAAGTATAAACACTGATAGGGCTCAAACTCCTCAAAAATTAATAAGGGAGGGGATCATTTGTCGGGCTCTGCAGAGAAATATAAGTCTCAGAATAGCGATTATTGAGCCTGCATCGTCTGCCATTTGAGCGAGCAGCTCAAGGGGGCAAAGTCGGGATCAATGTGACGGCGGGCAGCTCTTGCATGTTCAAATTGCGCTTTGATAGCGAGTAAACGAATAATAATGGATCCTCACAGAAGGGGCCAGGCCAGGCCAAGCATTCGAAGCATTCCTGAATTAAATATCGCCGAGCTCCCCGCACTAGAAAGGCAGCTGGCGTGAAGTTATATGCGTGTGGCAGACGACGTCGGCGAGTGTGCAAAGTACGATGGTATGATATGATTGACGCGTTGTTGGTGTTGCCCTCTGCCCTTCGCTTTTGTTATCCACGATGGAGACACCGCCGCAGAGGCCCAATTGTATCCCTTCGTGGCGAGGCCCCAAAGATGTCCTACGCAACAGTGCAGAAGTTTCACAGCACAGACTCCTGTGGACTCCACACAGCAGCAGCGAGGCCGTGGCTGTCAACAGTGACCCAGGAGGTGCGGGCGCGCAAAAAAGGGAAAAAATTCGAGGTGAAGAAGAAGAAGAAGAAGAAGAAGATCCCCTTCACCCTCACAACTCCCTGCGTCGTCCGAGTTGTCATCATTCACCAGAGCTCATCGCAACTGCCTCACTAGAGGAACCTCCAGATTCTGCCGATTCTCCCCTTCCCCTGCCGCACCGTCATCACCACCACCACCACGACCACCACCACGACCACCAACAATACAAGCAGCATTCTCGCAGCTTTTCATTACCCTCACCGTCCTCTTTCTTACCCTCTTCTCCTCCCTCAGCACACCACATTCACGCATCACCTACAACACTACCACTACCACTATCACAACCGCACTCGCACTCGCACTCGCCGGGAGGAACAGAAGCGCAAGTTGGCCTGGAAACCCGCAACCCCAGATCGCTCTCGCTCTCCTCTGCCTTGCAGGCCCATGCTGGCCAACAGGTCCCCGCCAGCCTCAAACCTCAAACGGCTCGGATACCACGCAAAAATAATGGTTTAGAGAGAGGACCACCGCCCGCGATGATAACACAGGGTTCTTACAAGTTGGAAATCGACACCAGCCAAACGACGGATTGGGTCGCCTCGCAGCAAATCGCGCCTTCGCCCCTGACGTCGAAATCACAACCGCTGAGCCCTTCACAGCCGACATCTGCCAGATCCTTCGATAGCGCGGGATCACGAACTCTTATCAAACCCATCCGGGGCTTCAAACCTTCTTCGCGAAAAAGCATCGATATGGCCTCGCGCCGAACCTCGGGCGGCCCCGACAATACACTGAGGGCCTTGGAAGGATACGATCGCTCGCGGGGAATTTCGAATCCAATCGAGCAGGATGAACCCAACAGCGACGATAGCGACATGTTTTTACGGGCCGCGAGAGAGGAGGAATTGTCGCGGCAGGCAAGCAATGCACCCATTGAGGCGCTTAGCAGATCAGACAGTCGAAGAGTAAGTCGCCATGCTATGTTGGGATGTTGTCCAAATATATGTTTGTCTTGCGTACAGTCGCCATTTGCTGGTGTAAAAAACGCGGTATTGTTTTCAACAAAGCCAAGGAAGCCACCAAGGAGCATTCATTTCATCAATGCCGAGGCGGCTGTAGCCTTGTTTGCTAGTTTAGCAAACACATTACCAACGCCGACCCCTTTCTGGCTTTTTTTTTCAAATCCGCTAACAGGTAGTTTTTAGTCAAGGATAGCTGGCGTACAACGTTCATCACTACCCCCTCCATCCCATACATACTTCAAATCTCCTGTATATGGCCGCCGCGGATCTGATCAAGAGTCTCATGTTTCACGTCCTCTTGACGAGCAAGGAAATGCAAGTATAGGACAGGTCCTCACCTATCGTCCTTCTGAAAAGGAGCGTGCACCTACAGCATTAGATGATATCAATAAGAGCCGATTCTATGGGTCCAACACACGGTCTAGTCCGACCACTCCCCGAGCTTTGACACAACAGCGCGAAATTTCACCCGAATCAACTACGTATCAAGGGCGGAGAGGGTCGCTCCCTGACCCCTCATCTGTGCTACCGTCACGGCAGTCGTACCGACAATCGAATTTATCATATTCTACTCCTCGCAACTACAACTCCTCGCCCTTGGTCTCTCGCACAACGGACATGCAGGAAACACATGCGCCTGAGACAGTTCGTGCAGCCGAAGGCACTGAATCTACTGTATCGACGACAGCACCCCCTTCGACGGTGTGGGACGAGCTAGAGGATCTCAAGTCACGCATACACAGACTTGAACTGACAGGAAAGCTTCCAGCAACATCTGGCGCTGCCATGTCGCGCGCTTCGCATGAGAGACCACCAACTGCGACGACCACCGTTACTACGCTATCCACATCTCCGAAGACCCGAGCTCGTGGTAACAGCGTATCACAAGTTGAAGCTGCAACTTTCACAGACAATGCACCAGCCGAACTACACCCCCTATTACATTCCGCGTTGGCCACATCGAAATCACTCCTCTCGGCTGAGATATTTAGTGCCCTTGAGGCTACCGTTACGGATGCCCTTACAATTTCGTCGATGATGGGCACTTCTGGCCAGCCAGGACCAATCTCGAGCTCCCAGTCAACAATTGACCGCCCAATTTCTAATGTATCAGATCGCCAGGTGCGCCGGAAAGCAGATAGTATGTGCCGAAGCTTGACAGAGCTGTGTCTTGCCTTGTCGGATGCGAAGAATGAACATACCATAACGGCGACAAACGAACTTGCTATACCGCCAAAAAGTAGAGATGAAGTGCTTCCTAGCATCGAGCAACCTGATAATGCCCTACGACCTATCAACACCGATACTACAAAAATGAAGTCTAGCCCAAGAGCTCTTAGTCGGCTTGAGGCGAGAAGGAGTAGCCTTCTATCAACGAGCGCCTTAACCAGCCCGCGTTTTCTGATTTCTCCTACAGAAGCCGGCACCCCTACACAAACTACAATGGCAGGGCGCCGAACTTCAATGCTGGTTCGGAATCGTCGTGGGTATACTGAAGAACCCGAGGAGGAGAGTCAGGCTCGGCTTCGTGCGCCCTCTAGAGCTAATACCGAAATTGGTCGATTCAGAAATCCACCTAGAGAACATGTCTCGGAGGAACTACTACCAGAGCGAGTACCAGAGCGAGCTCTGACTCTGAACGTGCAGTCATCTTTGCCTATCAGAAGACATGGTGCAACCTCAAGCCTTCCGAATGCCGCTCCAGCTCAAGCCCCTCCAGCTCAAGCCCCTCCCGTCTCAAATTTAGGCGCTCGAAGATACTTGGATCGAACAACACCAGATAGAACATTTGCGCCTCCTGTTTCGATGCCTCGAGCGGTCGAGGATCGCGGACAACAACGAAAATCATCTCTGATTCATAGCTTTGGGCTAGGGAGAACAGCAAGCAAAGCCCTACGGTCGAGACAAAGTGCTGCCGATTCACCTGTGTATGGGCAATTTCAACGAGATTAGAAGCACGAAAAATATGTACCATCACAAAACACTATCGGAGTTTGGGAGATATAATTCGGGAGTGGGACAGACGTCTTTATCGTCTTTGCATAATGTGTACGCCTTTTGTTTTTTTCTTTGCCAACACATCGGAAAGGAGCATTTTCGAGATACCCCTCAAGACATGGTAACCAATGAAGGCATGACTTGAAACACATTAGGAATTTATGGAATGAGTTGGTTTTGGCTGTGTGTACGAAGGAGATTGAAGAAGATTAAAAGGAGACAAAGGGTCACCAAATTACCGCATTATGCCATACGAGCTGAATACTCTTGCATTTTGCTTATATTCATTTCATTCATCGTGTATTCGCATTCGAGGCGGTATACTTTTTTTTCCACTTTTTTTCTTTCCCTGTTCTGGATCAAGAGAAGTCCGAGGGCCCAAACCGGGCAAGCGTGTTTCGTTAGCGAGTTTTATTTGTATTACGAGTATTCAAAAATTCGTTCGTATATATGGGCGGTAGTTGATGGCTCTTCTGGATTGGTGGAGATTGCTTGTGCGCACGTCTTTGCGAGAGAAAATAGAGATCAGTATATATTGTTGAGCCGTAGGGGGTGAATAGGTGAGCGAGAAGAGAGAAGATATCTGTAGTGTATATGAATTCGAAAGATTTGAACATACTTGCCATTTATGATGTGTTGACTGCTGCGTTGCTTTGTTATATGCACGGGCTATGCCTAGACAAGGAGGGGATTTGCTCTCTGCTCTAGAATATCTGCACGCGGCACGCCTGGCTTACTACGAACAATGCTCACTTGCTACAGCGAACAATTTGCAAGTGATGGCGTTGGTTGTATAGCATTGATTCCAAATTCCAAGAGCATCAGGTCTCCATGGCAGTCATAAGATTCAATCTTACACCTCTTGACTTAATCTTTCCAATCTTGAACATGCACTCTTATTCTCCCCAAACCAACCATCAAAAGGCTCCTTCACTCAATCCCTCTCCCTCTCAACCTCCCTCTTCAAATCCCCATTGAACCCCCCATAGCCCACATACAAGCTCCGACCTGCCAACCAGCTCTGCATCAAGAACGCCAGAACCCCCGTGAATTCTTCGCTGTGCACAAAGGTTGTGCCGCCGGCGTGCAGGGCGCTGGGCGTGTAGGTGAAGCTGTGTGTGCCTGTTACGCCGAGGATGGGGGGGCTGAGCCAGGAGAATTTTTGGGGGGTGTTGTGATGGTTGGTGTTAGGTTTGTTGTTGGTTAGGTTTGTTGTTGGGGTGGGAAGGGAGGGGATGGGAAAGGGGGGATGGGGATGAGGTACCGTGACCACAGCATCGAATTCTAGGTTTCCATCGAGGATACAATGGATTTTCTTGAGAGAGGCGTCGAGGGGGGTTACGCTTTTTATGATTCCTGTGTGCCAGTTTGGGTAGGCTTTGAAATCGAGGAACTGGGTGAGTATATGTATGAGCTATATGTTGTAGTTTTGGGTGGGTGATACGTACGATTTTCCGAACGACTTCGGGTGGTGCGGCGATTTCTATGCTTGTGGAAATCATGATGTTTGGGGATGGTGGGGGGAGGAAAGTATAGGGGAAGTGGGAATGAGTTGGGTTGTAAGGTGTAGGTTATGAGGCTTTTATAGAGCGACAGAGTGGTATGTTGCGCTAGTAGGTTACACCGATCTACAGAGGTGGTTGTGCAACTTATGGCTGAGTTGTGTCTGAGGGGGGCAGATGTTGGAATCAGGGGTGAATGCGTGTGCTGTTTGTTGGTTGCTATGTAAGATAGAAATTCGGCCGAACGAAGGGTGACAAATCCGCTGATTTTTGGTAAGCGTGCGAAGAGGTGTAGTTTTGTGTTGGATTGATGGTAGTGGGTTTGGTGAATCGAGGTCAAGACGCAGAGGGGGGTTCTATCCTTTCAGCTGCTGCCAGCGTTGGGTTAAATTCGGCAAGTTTAGGCCTGATTTTGATACCTTCGAAAATTATAAAAATAATAAATTTTCAAAAGGT
>QYAP01000594.1:0-31022 GCA_003988905.1 Hymenotorrendiella dingleyae
AGCATATTGGACTTCCATCCAATAATAGTCCCTTTTTGGGCAGTTCACTGTTGGTCTAGTGGTAAAGCTACTCACCCTCCTAGCCTGTGACAAAAAATATTAAATAGAATTAATTAATTAATTATTAATTAACTTTTAATAAATTAAAAAAAACTTTTATTTTTATATTTATTTTATATTATTTTAACCCTTTAAAAGAAATTATTATTAAAATCGATTTTTTAAATTAGATATTAAAAATAATACTTTCCTAATTAAACGATTCTAATATATTTTATTCTATTACTTTTATATTAAAAAAATTTAAATCTATTAAATATAATTATAAAATTTATAATAAAAAATTATTTATTATTATTAAAGTTTTTAAAATCTAAAAACTTAAATTTTTAAAGTTTTTATACTTAATTATTATCTTTATTAATTATTCTAATTTATAATATTATATAATTATATATTACTTCTTTTAATATTAAATTCATTAAAATAAATTCCTTTCTTAATTTAATTTTATTATTTAATTTATTCTAAATAAAAAAAATATATAAATAAATACTTTAAATAAATACTCCTAAGATTTTCCTATAAATTCTATTAATAAAAGAATTAAATTTAAAAATTAAACTATTCTTAAACTTTAAAACCTTAATCTAAAATTAAAATTATTTATATTTAATTTAAATTTATAATAAATAATTCATTTAACCGAATTCACTCCTATTAATAATAATAAATAAATTATTTTAACTTTTATTAATCTTATTTCTAAAATAAATAATTTAAAAATATAATATTTATTTTTTAATAAATATAAAATTAATCCCTTTTATTTTTATATATATACCGAAATAATAAAAATTATTAATATCTTTTACTTTAAAAAAATCTCTTTTTTAGAATATAAATTTATAAATAATATATTATTTTTCTATTTATATTTTTATATATTTAATTTTAATAATTTATAAATTATATTATTTTAAATAATTTATAATTCTTATAAAAATAATTATCCTAAAAAAAATAAAATATTATATCTAATAATAAAGTATTAATAATAATATTAATAATTATTTAATATTAAAACTTTTATTATTATTTATAAGAATTACATTTATTCTAAATTATTATAATAATATTATTAAAATATTTTAAAATTACTTTTACTTTTAATTTAAAAATAAAAAAATATATTAATTAATTTTATTAATCCTATCTTAGAAATATCCCACGAAAATAATATTATAATAATTATTATAAATCGATTAATTAAAAACTATTATTTTATTTCTTATAATATTAATATAAAAATAATTAATATAATTCGATTCTTTATTTAAAATATATAAAAATTATATAAACTTCCTAATTCTATTATTTTAAATTATAACCCCTTATTTATTAATATTTTTTAAAAAATAATCTATTATATATTATAAATATATATCTTTTTTTTAATAATATATTATCCGAAAATAAATAACTAAATAAAAATAACTAATAAATTTTTAGAATAATATTTATATTAATATATTAATTTTATAAAAAAAAGTTAAAATAAATAATTATTAATAACGAAATTTATTATTAGAAATATAATTAACTCTTTTATTAATATAATATTCTTTTTTATAAATTATAATTATTATCCTTATATGAATTTTAAATCTCCCTGATTAATTAAATATATAATTTCTACTTAATTAAAAAATTCTAATATAAATAAAAATATTTTTATTATTAAAATATAAAAGATTTTAAATATATTATAAATTAATTCAATAATTGCTCATTTTAATTAAAAATATCATATTAATATTAATAAATTATTAGCTTTAACTTATAAAATAAGTAATCTTATTTAATTTAATATTAAAAATATTATTTTTATAATATTAATTATTAAATTTCATTTACTATTCATAAATAAATATAAAATTTCTAAAATAATAAACTTTTATTCTTATCATTTAAAATTATCTTTTAAATTAAAAACAAAATATAATATCTTTTATACTTATATATTTAAACTAATTAATTATCTCCTTTTTCTTAATTAAATTAATACTTTTTTTTTATTATTTATTTTAAATTCTAATAATAAAAAACTTTAAATAATAAAATCTATTATTAATTTAAAATAAAATTTAATAAATTTCTAATTTTATATCAAATAAAAAGATTATAATAAATTATTATAAAAACTACTATTAAATATAATATAAATAATTAACTTTATTCAAAAATTTATTTATAAATTTCCCCGGAAAATTAAGTCTATAAAAGAAGAGATTAATATTATATTACACGAATTATAAAAGGTATAAACAAAAAAAGACCAACCATTAATAATCCGGAAAACGGATTAACCTACTCCAATAATCACTAACTAAATCTCCCCCCTTAACCTTAACTTTAAATTTTTTAATTAAACATTATATTATATGAATTACAAAAGAAATAAAGAGGGATTATATATAAGGGACTACTACGAAGTTCCAGAAAACCTCAAAAGCCTCACTTTACACAGATCGTAATATTTCATAAATTATACAAGCATATACATATACTTTATCAAATATATAAAATAAAAAAAAGGATTCCAATTAAACTCTCTAAATATATATATAATCCCCGTTTCTCCCTACATATCTCTCAGTTCATAGTCAATCTAGTTATCACTCTACTCCCTAACAGTTTTCTTTTTTTACCTTCACTTGATGTAAGGTTTTTTCCCTCCAGAACTGGGTACTTTTTACTCTGTCATATATCGAATCCTCATCCATGCTATGCTAACTATCCTCTTTCCTCTTCTCACATAGAGCAATTGATGGCTTAATGGAAAAGAGTGGTACTACTAATGAAATGCGCAGGCTTGACAGCGTGATGTATAGAAAGGGGCGAGAGTTGTGAAAGGGGTTTAGCGACGCTTGATTGAATCTGCGAAGTTCAAAGTTTTAGAAGACGGAGGGAACAGGGAATAGAGTCACAGTTTGAGGGGGGGGGGGGGGGGGGGGAACCTATTTTGCTCTCATTGATGTTGTAATCAAGACTGGTTTTTATTCACTACCAAGGGATTGGTGAGCGAGCCTATCTACTACGAGAGTGAAAGTTCAACCAGAACCTTGAAGATTCAAAGTACTACTATCCTTTGATTTGAAACCAGACCAAGGGACGCTCGGCAAGAAATCGGAAGGCTGAAAGGGTGAGGCCGTTTTGTCATGTGGCGAAGGTGGAGGTTGAATGGAAGTGTCTGAAAAAGGACATCAGTCATTGGAGCAAAAAAGAATGGAAATCAGAATATCACTTACTAACCATCAATCAGCATAGGCCACCATCAGCTTGTCTTCCAATAATGTTATAACTGTCTGTATCAAACTCCTGCCCACATGACCGAAGCTGCCCCTCAAGTGAACCATAGAAACTGTAGCAGTTCCAAGCGATGTCACCAACATAGTTGCTCAGATAGGAACAACTTGGCGAAATGGTGTCAGATCGGTCGTTGCACAGGTAAATTGCCGCATCGGCCCAACATGCGATTTTGACACAGGTGTGTGGGCCGACCCAACAAAGATCAATTGTCTTCAAGTACGTAACAGCATCCAAGAGTCCGTCCATGCTTGCGGGTTGCCAGTTCCAGCCTGTGTTATAGCAGCAGGTGGGTGGGTAGACTATGCTGCGCCTGTCGAGGGCTGGACGTTGAACAGAAGAGCTGTCGGGGATTGTGATGTTGACGTCGGGGTGGAGAACCTTGAATTGAGCGTGAATTTCCTAAAGCAGAATCGTTGGTTAACGAAGGTGAAGGTGAAGGGATATCTCGGAGCAAAAAAAATATGGCCAAGCTATGAAGGCGAAGACAAGACACAACATACCTGAACTGTACCGGTCAAAGAAACCTCCTTGCCACCAAGTGTGCCATTGTACACAAAAGGAACAAGAGGATATGGAAGGTCATGATCGTTAAGAGCTGAACCTGATCCATCGCCGAGGGGAGACGAGTTGGCGAGGCCGACCATGAAGGTGAATAGCAAAGCGAAGAGTAGATGCATGGTTGCTGCCGAATTGAATCAATGCTTTGGAAGAGGTGCGCTTTGCAAGACGCGCGAAGAAGAAAGTGGTTTCGCGATGTTGTGAGGCGACTTTGTGATTGCGTGTTGTGAGCGTGGTGTTGATGGAAAGAAGGAAGATCGGAAAGGAAAGCAAGAGGAAGACTTTATAGTCGGGCGCGGATTGAACTATGCGCTAGTGCGGTTGGCGGAAGAGCAAAGGCCGAAGGAGTGTGTATTCACTACTCCAGGTCTATAGGCGTTGTTTCTTCAGTCCGTTGATAATTTAGCGAAGACAATTGAAGATGAAGTCAATTGTGCCAGAATCTCTACCATTCAATTGAATAAAACAAAAGCAACTTTCGAACTGCTTGACGCACCTTTGATTCAGCCTTTAGCTCAATCTCAACATCAAAACCCTAGTTTCTTTCTTTTCTTCATCTCCTGATAGACTTCTCGGCTTTGGGGCCAATCACGTGCTTTGGTAACCTCCTTCCCAACCTCTTGTCCCTTCTTTGGGAAGCCGGCTGAGCTTTGTGCGTTGTCGTTGTCAAGAAAGTTCTTTAATTTCTGGAATTGACTTGATCGAGAATTTAGCAGTCTCTTGAATTTAGGTTCCTGATAGACTCAACCCGCCTCACCCTAACCACAACAACTATATACATCTCGCCTGAAATCCCCATCCCAAAATAGAAGAAAAATACTCATCTGGAAAAGATCTAACTGCCTGCCAATGCCAAAACGCCGCGTCTATGCAATATATCCCACGCCCAAATAGCCAGTCCAGATGTACCTACTGGAGCAATGATAACTTATGCCTGAACCGCCAATTCCGGGCTCTTCTCTACAACCGACATGTCTGCGACTGCCGCCTCAAGCACCTCGACACCCAGTTTGGAACTCGGTTCTTCGACATTGGCTTTTCCCAGTTGGAGGTAGTTCCAGCAAACTACACAAATGCGAGTTAGCAAAGTGTTTGTCCCCGCTTCTTCCTCATCATTTCCCACTACATATTTCATCCGCCGTTCGGGAAAAGATGATTTCACAACTTACTATCAAAGCCCAAATCCTCCCCAAAATACGCCTTCATGATATCCTCTCCCACAGCAACCCCCGCGTCCGGACTATAACTAACCGCCTTCTTCCCAACACTCAACGCAATCATCGGCGGCACGGGCTGATGCTCTGTATACTTCGGTGCCACAACGAAACCCTTCTGGACCAAGATATCTTGGTGAATGTTGGCTGCGGCTATGTGTCCCATATGCAAAGCACCTCCGCAGCGTTTGATACCTGACCAGAACGCGATGTCGCCGAGGGCGAAGTGGGATTTTGCGTTGGGGAAGGATGCGTTGAATGAGAGACTAGTTTTTGTCAGAATATCTAGGAGGGGAGGGGAGAGAAGGGATTGCGTACGTATTTGTGATATTCACCAGGCCTTCTTCGTTTAAGGAATCTACTGGGAGGTAACTCGAGCTCGCATGGGCTTTCGAGATAGCCCAGACTACGGATGCCGCCGTCCACTCCGTCCCATCACTCAATTTGAGAAGCCACTTTCCCTCGCTTTCTTCTGTGCTGGAGGTAACGCGGTGGCCGAGAATTACTTCAATACCGGTTTCGCGGAGGGCGGTGAGTGATTTATCGGCGACTTCGAGGGGTAGGGGTTCGGAGGAGAGGAGGTGGTCGCGGGAGTGGATTAGTGTGATATGTTGTGTTGGGTGGTAGATTGCTAGTTCGGCTGCCATCTCAATACCTACTGCGCCTACATTTGAAAGCCTATTAGTACACCTTCATCAAAATCGCTGATGTTGGAATAAAACTCACCGCCGCCAATTATCACAACGCCCTTACCGCACTTCTCCCCCTCTCCCACCGAAGCGTCGGCAATCCGTTTCTTCGCCTCCTCCAAGAACTTCTCCCGGGTTTTTTCCTGAGGGACAACGTATTTGTCTCTTCTCAGACCGCTTGCTGCCACCAAATAATCGTACTTCTCTTCGTATTCCTGTTGGGTTTTAAAATTCAAAATTGTTGCTGTTTTGGTGGCAGGGTTGACTTTTGACACACTTCCTTGGGCAACGCTGATAGATGGGTGTTGAATCGCAGGACACTCGTCGTACTTTACCCAGAATTTCTCTGCGTGTGACATTGATGCAAATGCAAGTGGTGATCCGATTAGGTGGTCTAGTAAAAGATATAGAATTAGCCTTGGTTGACTCAGACTATAAAATGCCACGCGAACATGTCTGTACTAGTCTTGGTTCAAGTTTCCCCTAGATCTCTAAGTTAACCAAGAAAATGAAGAACCTACAATATCCATCCCTCTCATCCACAATACTAATCTTCACTGGTATCTTCGCCGGGGACTTCTCATCCTCCTCCGTCTTTCCAGAGAGCCTCGCATGCTTCCCCTTACTCAAGTCCAACAGATTAAGCGCAGCACTCAGTCCACCATACGAACCTCCCACAATCAAGACTTTCACAGGCTCAGTCATTCCTGAGTGAACAGTTTGACCGCCCAGAAAGTCAGACGTGTAGGCGGGACGGATCGAGGTCTGCTGTACCGAGAACCCTCGGTTGCTTTTCCAGGTTGGCAGAAAGTTGAAAATGCGGGATAGAGGGAACATCCTTTTCATGGCGTTCGGGGGTAGGATCAGCTTCCGCAAGTCAAGTGAAGAAAACGGGGGCACACCACAACATATATATCGGGAGCCGATGCAAGCAAATGCAAGCCCTTGACGTAGCGCGATGGATCTCGGGATGAAGACATTGTCGCAGGGGCTCCAACGACACCATCATCCCCAGCTCAGCCCATTTTGCAATTCCGGATTCTACCAAGCCGTGCGTCCCGGTGGAGCAAGAGCTAGCCTAGTATAGCCTTATCATAGGATTAACAGCTATTATATAAGCTGAAGTCCCATGAAATTCTTTATCCCCGTTCGGCCTTTTGGGTGACGAGCTCTCGTCCGGCAATAGACCGTTGGAGCACGTCCAAAGAGACGCTGAGGCGAGGTGGGTCGTGGTGAAACGCGGGGCCATCTGATTAGATTTTGTGAATTTTTCATCTTATCAGATCCGAAGACGCCCCACTTGCAAGTTTTGTGGCCACTCAGGTAGGTCGTTGCTCTCTTGAACCGAATTCCCGACAGCGGCACAAACGAGACCGGACACTTGGCAGTTTAACAAAGTTATCTAATCGAGCCAAGCTAGTTGATTGGTTAGTGAGGGAAAAGTGGCGTAACATCCGACGCGGAATTCGTCTTGAACCTGACAAATCGGGACGATAGAGGTGGGCTGGAAATAAGGTATTGCTGATGTTCGGAAATAAAATTTCGCGGTATTTGAATCAGTAATTAATAAAGCCCTCATTTTGAAGTTGACAAACTTACCGTACCAGCAGCCGTCATTCCACGCTGAAGGAGGTTCTCAAGTCAAACCACATACGAGCTGACCATCTATTTGTACTATTCAATATCAATATCGAATCATTCAATAAAGGAGATAAAAGAGATCGATTGAATACCTTTTTAAGGGTAAGCAAAGTAAAGTATTGTAACCATCAGGAGTCCAAGGCTTAAGATACTTATATCCTTCAACGCCAGGAATTAAACCCACTACCGAGGAAGAAGATATAGTGTCCTTCATGGCCGAACACGCCCCAAATAACTTCTATACTTCACTAGCTCCCCAACGTACCATAACCCAACCCCTCAAACTCAAAATCCCCCATATCATACATCGGCCAAGTATCACCGTCTTCAGGACTCGGCTGCGGTAAAATATGCTCATCAAAGGTTTGCTGTTTCCTATCAGTTTCCTCACGATCTAGCTCATCGAGGGGTACATACCCAGTTGAAATTGTCTAACACGTCAAAGGTTGCGTTAGATAGCGGAATTGATTGGATTCCAAGATTTGTTGGCGTGGTGTTATAACTAATGCTGCCCATCGAGGACTGTTGAGCGTTGGGAAGCAATGGGGGCGTAGTATCTGGAGAATGTTAATGAGAGGAAAATTTTGTGAGAGGGTGAGGGATTAAGGAATAGAGCTCACCATTCATCGAGAGATTGGAGATAGCATCGTTTCCAAAAGCCATCGCAGACGAAATGTGCGTCTCGTCTGGGCGGCCTTCCAGAGCCGAGTCAACCTTTTTCAACATAGCTTTCAGCAACTGCGTAGCCGTACTTGCCGAAGCACCAGCTGTATCTTCCCATATCCGATGAGATTTCTCAAGAGCAGCGACCATCTCAGCATACTCCTTATTCTCCGGCTTCGAGATATTGCCAGAGCTGAGACCCTTTTTGGCGGTTTGAACGATCTTCATACAGACAATTACAGCAGCCAAGAGGAAATCGTGCATAGAAAGCGTCGATAGGAACCATTTATCGTTTGCCAACGGTCCTCCAGGAAGGACGGCTTCGTGCGTCATTGCCTGGCCTTTGAGTAACTCTCTAGATGCGTCCAGGGCGGCTATTTTGGAATACGAGTACTCCGAATCCGAATCTGAATTGGCTTCGGTGAGGTATTTGCGATGGAGCATGCAACGGCTCTTCTGGAAAATTAAGAACAGGCTAAATTGCTTGATGACAAGCTCCGCAGAGTCGGCAATTGAAATTCCGGAAGAATCGAGACGGTAAAAGATTGGGATCTTGCTGAAGGCTTCGTGCAGAAGCGTATCCAGTTCCATGACCTCTTGATAAGGAGCAAGCGTCAAACGATTGGCTTGCGTTACAATTTTCCCGCACGCATGACACAAGATACTCTTGCAAATGAGATATGAAGCGGGTGTAAGCTCGGAAGATGGCCTTGAGGGTGGTAATTCGCTCGATTCCTCGCTGAAATCTTCATCTCTGAGATTTCGTGGGTACAGAGTATCGCTATCAATAGCCTCAACCATGCCTGGCAATCCCATCTGGATACTTGAAAGCATATCAATCTGCGAAACATGGTACCATAGGCGCCGGCGGATTTCAGCCTGGAATGGACTGATTTTACTACCGATCTTGCTCGCATCCCTGTGCAAACCCATTCGCAAGCAGAGACGCACAAGATTCCCTACCAAGAGATACAAGTGAGCTCCAGCTTCTTTGCTCAGAAGGAAATCCCCTTCTAGGAGAATGATTGTTGTTTCGATAGTGTGGAAGCCTGGCTTGGTAAAATTTGATAGAATCAACGCTTGCACGCAGGAGTCTCGATATGCACGAATGCTTTGTAGAGAAATTCCGTCGCTATCAGCTGGCTCTACACCGGTTCCAAGTTTCGCTAGTGCAGAAAGTGCCATCATGGCATACAACAGCGCAATCCAGGCTGTTGGAGCACCTATTGAATCGGACCAAAATATTCTGTACTGTACACCCTATCAGCAAGTTGAACGTGAAAAGAAATAATTGGACGATAGAAAACTATCTTAGCTAGTCTAACGGTATCTTTGAGAGATTGAAAATAAACAAGGATCCAAAGCGACAAGAATCGGAATGAAAGCAGGGTAACGCGGACTTCGATCTTGCAAGTACCTCTCTATTGAATTTGGGTTTATGAATAATAGCTACAAAACCCTTAGTACAGCACAAACTTTCCGACAGAGTCAACTCACCTAAAGAAGGACTATTCGAATTGAAATAATTAACAACAAGTCGATCAACGACCTTCCTATCAGGCAGAGCATCCAATAGATCTTGCTTGGAAACTGATTGCTGGAGGTTAAAGGACAGTGAGTTGAATGGGACAAGATCATCATCAGGCTCGTCCGCGAAATAGTCCTTGACTTGCTCAATCTAGTTGTTCATTAGTCTCGTGTTATTAGTAGAGGTTCAAGATTCTTACGTCCTCTAAAATAGCGGCCCAATGAGTTGCCCCAACGTATCGCGACTCGGTTGACGTGATGAGAACTTGGCCTGATAGTGTTTGAGATTCATCGTGGGAGGGCGTTGGGTCTATAGGTTGGGTGATATTACTTGGAGATGTCATAGCATCACCAGAATGTAACGGCACAGTTGGGCTAGCGCTTTCTCCTGACATAACGCCCTTAATCAAACTCTCAAGATGCCTTAAACGGTTCTGCATGCCCGCAGCTGTCCTGCGTCGCTGAACAGGAGCCGGGATCGTACAGGCTGAAGCCCGATCTCTCTTGACACATTGTACGCAAGGTACCGTTCGATCGCACTTTAGTTTTGCCTGCCGACATTGAACACAACTAACAATATCAGAGTCGTTACTTCAACAGAGGGGGTTATATTCCACGAATCTTGCTCAGACGTTGAGGAATGCTCCGAGGATAGTCACCTGACTCACCTCAGCTGAGTCCGGTTTCGCTTTGCAGGATGAGATCTTTGTTGAGGTGGAGGACTGGTGTCTTGGTTTGTAAAATCGGTGGGCTCGTTGATGGTTGACATATTGATGTGCTCTGTTATATGTTGGTGATGGTGGATGGTACATGGGTAGGAGCACATGCAAGGGAAAGACCACACGTGATGATAATCACGTAATTTGATTAGTGTATTGTTGGTGTATGGGAAAATGGATGGTTTTTTCTAGCGTTAATATAGTATTAGTGTAATAGTATACTAAGAATAAACAAAAGAAGAAGGTAAAGGTGGTTACCTTAATTATATAAATAATCGAAAATAAGGATCTCGTTATCCCCGGGTAACTTCCCGAGAATTGAAACCACGTAATCGCAGGGTAACCCCCACGGAATAAGGATCTCGCTATCCCCGGGTAACTCCCCGAGAATAAGAATCTCGCAATCGCAGGGTAACCACCACAGAATAAGGATTTGGCGAAATCCATCTCCGAGTAACCTTCCGCGAATAACCCTCTCCCTGGGTAGGTAGGTTTTAGGGGTTGTTCGGTTAGATTATTTATGGTAATAGATAAGTAATAAAGGGGACAAATGATAGGAAGTGGGAAGTGGGAAGGAGGAGTGGAAAGGAGGAGTGATAGAGAGGAGAGAGGAGAGAGGAGAGAAAATGGATTCGTTTTTAAATTTTACTCTTTTATGAGCCAAAATCCAATACATATATATGTTTATGTGCCTGATGTGTGTTTATTATATTTTAGTAGAGAGTATCTCCCGCATTTTCTATGCTCGTACACATGCGCCACGTACTAGCTGATCGTTCTCTCATTATATCGAACCTTCTTCCCCCCCTCTTACTTTCCCTTAGCGAAAAGAAAAATGCCCAGAACTCCATTGCCTTTATGTCAAAGCCAACAACACAACTTGATATACACCCTCCATCCCACACATAAACCCCCCATCCCACCTACTCATCCCCATCACTCGGCCTCCTCATATAACTATCAATCGCCGCACTAAACGCCGCAAAGCCCGCACAACCCACGGCCGCCGCCTGCGGTCCCGCCGGCGCCGCCAGCACTCCCCCCGTTATACAACCCGCCAACACGCCATTCGCCAGATCATTCTTCGCGCGAAAGCCCTCGATACAGCACTCGGTGCCGGCAAAGATAGCGCCCACCTTGCCGAAATTCCTGGCCGAAGAGTAGGAGCGCGCGCCCATGTCTTTGAAGCCTTGCGCGAGTTGTTGGCGCAGAGGGAGGGAGGCGATGGTGTTGGAGGGGTGGCCCGGTGTGTGGGTGTGCAGGGGCGTGTCGTATTGCATCGAGGCCATGAAGAGGCCGAAGACGCCGCCGAGGGCGAAGCCCATGACGCCGGACATGGCGGTTTTCTGGGGTGAGGGTGTTAGTTATTTGGTTTCTGCTGTTGGTTCTGTATCTCCATCTCCCAAGACTCCAATCAAAATGTCTTTCTGCCATGTTTTCAAGTTTGCAGTTGTCCCATCTGATTCAAACCATTCTCGCTCTCCCTCCCTTCCTTCTTGACCAAGGCTCTCGAATCATCGGACGGCGAAGCAAATGGGCAGCGACTACTAGTCGCCTTGGAATTCCAACTTGTTCCTTTAAAAGTCTCCCCTCCTTTCCTCCCATCCTCTCTACCAACTACAACCCAAAAGAAAATAAAAAGGGAAAACTCACCCCAGGACAACTCTCCATAACAGTCTGCATCTAAACCACCAAGCCACATTAGCCTTCATCCCCCCAAAAATCCCCTCAACTCCCCCTTTTCAAAATCCCCCTTCCCCCTTCCCCCTTCCCTCATCCCTCCTTCTTTATAGGGGCAAGCCCTCAAGCCCCAAACCCTCTCCTCAATTCCGGATGCGAAGTACTTACAGCCTTAACCGCCGCCATCGTCTGCGCATCCGCAATATCTCCACCTCCTGCACCCCCCGTCGCCGCTGCCCTCTGGCTGTACGGATTGTTCATGATGTCTCTTCCTCTATTTTTTCTTCTTTCCTATCCTTAAATCCCCAAGTTCGAAGGGCTCGGTCGGTCGGTCGAGGATTCTCACTTCTCGTTCTCGTTCTCGTTATCGCAGTCGCAGTCGCAGTCGCAAGAAAAATGGACGATGGTTTGGTAGGGAGTGGGAATGAAAGAACAGCGGTATACTAGTCGGTTGGTTGTGAGGCAGATGAAAGCTGATGCGATGAAAGATGTTGTTTGATGGAAATTCGAGGGTTCGGGTTCCCTTTATTTTTTTAAGACCGGGATGTGACGACGAATTGCGAGCCGTACTTCGGACGAGGCTAATGACAAGGCTGAGAGTTGCAGGGATTAACCACGCATGTTTCATCCGAAATCCCAATACCCATCCCATCTTTATAAATTCGGCGTATGAACTACCTGGGCCCTAGGTAATCTACTTTAGTAACTATTATCCTTGTCACAATAGCATACATCGCGAATTTCAATTTAATTTTCATCTTATTCATAACACTCATTCAACCTCTACATCACTCCCCTCCCTCTCCCATACTTCTAATCCATCCATCCATCCACTACACAAAAGACTTGGGGGGTATATACTCCGTACCAAAAAACAACAACATACAATTCCATCATAATCCTTTCATCCAACACACACCACCCCATTTACATGACAATCCCTCCCTGTATCTCGTCTATATGATGAAAATCCAGAAACCAAAAGAACCCTAGATAAGAAACGTATCTTGAGGAGACAAGAAATGACGAATCAAAAAGCTGAAGAGAAAAAAAACTTGAAATGTGGGTGTCATCAATCATGCTATGCGTCAGGAGGTATCTTATGCAAACCCCCCAAAAAATCCTGCACCGTGTACAGATAACGCCGCAAAACTTTGTGTCGATAAAAAAAACGTAAAGTGCCGAGGTAAAACGCAAACACCATGGACGGAAATGCTTAGGGAATGGCGTTCAACTCTTCTCTTTGGCGCAGGTATGTCTTTGCAAGGACATCCCCTCCCAAAGAGCTCAACTCCATCCAGTGATATGCAGTGCACATGGTTGCCGGATTGCTTCTCTCCTGATCCCTCTCTTCTTTCCCAGTGCTGCCGCCACCATGCATTTCCATGACCTTGTCTTTGAATATTTCACGGGGTTTACTCAAAGGTGCTGTCACTCTTTCGACCAACTCTGGGTGGGTGAGGTAAAAGATGGCTAATTCGCGCTCGGCGACAGGGTCACCCTCTTTGGCCGTGATAGTCCACATTTTGGCGGCATCTTGCAGGCTATATTTCATGAGCTCACCATTTAAAGTTGTAGGAGGTACAGCGTCAGGAGTCGAAGATGTTGTTTTGCGCGTTTGTGTGTAGTGAACTACCACTTCGTCCGCAATCTCAATTAGAGTCCGGCAAACGTCTTGCTTCAGACCAAGAGCAGCGAGCCCAGCATCCCAGAAAGCTTTCCCGCGTTCAGTCTTGTCGAGGACAGCTCCTGGTACGAAAGATGCAATAAATTGTAAATCCCTAAACAAAGTCTTGGGTTTGATTTCCGGATCGCGGAATAAATCCTGCAAGACATCCACAATCATATCTGTACTAGCGGGAGTTGGGTTGTTTGATGATCGATCATTTGTACGATAAGTAGGAGAGGCAACTTCAGGTTGGTTGAGCGTCTGCGAGCGGCGTTCCTTGCAATTATCAATAGCTTCCTCCAAGTTTTTAGCACGAGGAGTGGCTGAATGATTTTCGCTATGACCAAAGGCATTTATCTGCTGAATCTCCGGCGGAGGAACAGAGGTCAACGTATCTTGGCGTAACCGCGGTCGGCGTGGAGCTGATGGGGTAAGGAAGGCGATGATGAGGTGTTCCAATTCGAACAGTGCATTTAGTTTGGCATATGGATTGGGATGCACCGAGAACATGTTCAACAATCGCTGAAAGGCTTGCCTGTACGGAAAATCGGGAGAATCCAGGTCTTTTGGTATGGTTTTTCGTGAGATCCGGGAAACGCCCTCGCTTGTAGAAGAACTTTCAGTTTGGATGTCAATCGACCCACGGTCAGAAGAGGCTCTGGTCTGGTTTGGTGATGACCGGTCCAACCTTTCTAGGAAGGCGTCAGGGCGTTCCCCTGGTAGTTCACTCTTCTGTGCCCCACGAAGATCTCTAAAGCTTTTCTTTTTCTCAAGCGTTCGTCGCTTATTCTTTCGCCGGGCTTTACGATCTGCACGCTCTCTCCTCTCAATACAATCCCGTCCGAGATCTCCTGCAAACCAAGAATCCGTCTCACTCCCTCGAGCAAAGACTAACATTCCTAGGTCGCTAAGGAGCAAGCTCGTCAACGTTTGTTTGAGGTCGGTGAGAAATTTTTGTTTGGCTTGACTTGCACGCTCCTCTTTCATCATGATAGTCTCGTTGGTTGAGGATGCAGTACCAGGACGAATGCTACCACCAAAGCTTGTCGAAGGAGATTGAGCTCTGGTTTGAAATGGGGACCAGAAAGTGGTGGATGAATCAATCGTCAGAACTGGACTAGCTACTCCAAAGTAGTCTTGTGAGTCCATGAGATCCCCAGTGGTGCTCAAACCAGTCGTGCTCAGTCGCGACATGCTGTATCTCCCAGAATCGAAGCTCTGTTGAGAGTGGTTCCTGGTAGACATAGAACGAAGACTTGAAAGACCAGGTCGGGTAAACTCTGTACTTCTTAGACTGCGAGGCCTCGAGTCAGATTCGGTCAAATCATCACCGGAAATATTCAAGGACCCGAATCCATTGATATAGAGGTCTCCCTTCTGCCTGCCACTGTCTAGAATGCGTTTATCTCGATTATATAATTCGCTGGACCAGAGAACGGGGCCGTCCATGAGATTGTCGCCGACAAGCTTGTTGATGCAAGCTTCGATTTCCAACGAGAAGCGATGAATTCGTTCTTCGCCCTTGCAGAAATTCTCAATGCCAAACTGTGCCAACCAGCGCAATGTTTTCTCAGATTGTTCATCTGACAGCTTGTTCGGGCCACCTTGCTCTTCAGAGGCAGCCATCATGTCCATCATTTGTGCCTCCGTCTTTAATAAAAAGTTATTTGCAGACGTTTTTGATGTGTTGCGAGTTCGTATCCCAGCTGGATGCGACGGTTTCTTGGGTGTCACCATACATTTCAATGCAACCGCAATATTCCGTGCGCCTTCGTAGGCCGCAGAATTTCGTACATCCGTAACGTACCACATTTTGTCTCGCAGGGCTTTGAACCTTTTCATCATTGATTCGATAGTTACGTCGTGCCGCTCTTGTGATTGTTTCAGCCAAACCAGCCACGCATCGTACTCCTCAATGGCACTGGCAGAACGTCGAATGGAGTCCCGAGGACCGCGGGAGAAGATGTTCAAGAGAGAAACAAAACCGTCGCGCTTGAGAGATGGTGAGGAAATCTGATGAAGCTGGTTCAATGTTTTCCAATAAAGGTGCGCGTTCACAAAGTCCGACTGAGCCTGGCATTGCGATTCTGCAGCCTCTAACATTGCAATAAGGACTGGTGTTGGTTCCTCATCGGAGTGCCTGCTACTCTCAGAATCAGTACGTAGCCGCACTAACTTGGTATCGACAGCCTTGGCATTCCTTTCGGGGCCCGGAGACTGTTCGTGAGTACGGTATGGATTTCTTGACATCGTCTTGGCCGATGAACCAGGACGGCTGCGGGTCTTTTTCCGTGGGCTTTCCATGGTACCAGTCCTATTGCTGAAGGCCTTGAATTCCGTTTTCGAATTCAAAGATTGGGGAATCTCATAGTCCTCGACCAATTTCAAGATGGAATCTCTCAATTGGTGATAATCTTTGTCCAAGTCTGGACGAGAAGAAGACATATCATCATCGCTGTCGCTACTGGTGGTAAACTCTTCCTCTTCACCGTCTTCATCGGGATCGTGAAGCATTTGGGTCGACAAGCCCTCGCCATCTGGAGATATGAACAATACTGCCCATCGTTCCGCACAAGGGTGACAAGTCCCACTCGTACCATCAAAGCCTAGTGTTTGAGTCATCTCATCAATGGCAACTCGTAGTTCAAACCCATCATCTTCGTACAGGCTGAGGCGCTGGTTCTGGTTCGATGACATTGACGCAGACGAATATCGTGGTGAGATGCTAGAAGCATCATCCAACAAGGGCTCACGTGAAGTAGTGATATCGCTAATGACTGATGAACCACTGTTGCTGATGATCGATTGATTATCAAAAGCTTGGCGGGCAGTATTTATCGGTATGGAGGCAGTCATGACAGACATCCCGGAGATGGAAGAAGCTGAGGAGCGCAATCCGTGGATATCTCTCGCTAGAGAACTCGACGCCGGGCGTCTTTCCGGGAATAAAGCATTGACTATGGTGACCAAATCCGAGGGGCCAAGGACAAGATACGGGTGGACTTCCACCGTCTCCCTCAAAGATGTAATGGAGCGAGCAGGAAGTAGCTTTGCTTTTGACCTAGAACCCCTACTGGACCGGAAACGCCCCATGATGTTCTCGATATGGCCTTTGATGGCCAAAGGTGCAGAAGCTTTCGACCTAACGATGAATTGAAATTAGCCCAAAATATAGTTACACGTAGGTTGAGAATAAATACCAAAGCATTTCCGTTGCATATCTTGATGCTCGCATTGCCACTTCTTTCAAAATCTTCTGCCTTCCGTACTCTGTAATATGATACTCGGACATCATGCCGTATGTCTTGATAAATTAGCCCAAATTATCAATGGGTACGGGAATAGTCAAACATGCCTCGGGATGTATAATGACATTAAGCAAAAAAGTTGAAAAGAGCCATTTCGAGACCAAAAACACCTTGATACCCGCATGCAGTTTAGTATCAAGTTTGCGAAGAATGGCATTACCAAGTTCAAGAAGACCTTCGGGGATACCTCCGGCTCCTGGACCATCAATAACCTCAAAGAGTCCTTGTACTGCTGTGGAGTAAAACTCGTCCGCCGCTATGGAATCCTTGGAATTGCGAGGTTCCACATGAATACGGGTTCCAGCTTGGTCTTCGGCTTTCTCTAATAAGAAGGCACCATCCTCGAGAACTTTCATGAGATACCATTCCATGTTGCTACGTCCAGACCAGTCACGCATGGCTGTCCAAACATTGAGAACGCTGCACAAGAAAACATCAACTCCGGTTTTCTTCTCGCTGATCAGCCTAGCGCATGTAGTGGCCCAAATCTCGGTTCTCCTCTGGTCTTCCAAAGTATCTGGTCCGGCAGAGTTTGCAAAACACGTATGAATCAAAGCAGATAAAGGGTCATGACGTTGAAATGAAAGCAAACGCTCAACTGGAGTAGGGGTATGCGCAGAATTTCGGTGATTACCTGCCTGGTGGAGCTTTGAACGAGTATGAAAAGGGAGAACAGATTCCATGGGCTCTAATCCTTGGTGGAAAACTGCCAAGCCAGAGAGTTCTGTGTGGGAGAGGCTGGAAAGACGACTGGCCAAATAATCGGGATTTGTTCTGATCTGCGTAAGAAATCGAATCAGGGTCTCACGAGATCGTCGTGGTATCTCTTGTAGAAAAGTTGTCGAGGACCCAGTCTCTTCTCCACTGCTCATCGTCCCGCGGGTTCCCTCCAGGTCTGGTTCTAACAAGGCATATCTTCGAGCAGCATCACAAGAATTCCGCACATCGTGGATCGCGTTGTACAGAGTGGCAAAGGGCTTCTTCTCATCGCCCCTAAAGTTATCAACCAAAGTTCGGTGGGCCAATTCTCCGCATCTGGCTAAACGCGCGGAAAGAGCAGTGGAAACAAGAGATCTTTGAAGGCGCACACGGGAATGTGCACGCTTCTTCTCTTGGTAGGTGGACAGTCGGACCAAATGGGCAAGTTCCTCTAAGGTGGTGGAAGCTGTAGAGGCAGTCACTACTGCAATCTGCGGATTGGTATATTGTGATATATCTTGCAAAAGAGGGAGCTGGGGTAGCTTGGCTGGGGATGGTAGGGGCGTCGTCTCGGAAAGGTTCTTGGGTGGGGGTTGGGGAGATGGTTGAGAAGATGGCTGAGGAGGTTCGCGTCGCCTCGAAGCTGGAGAAGGAGAGTCTTGTCGAGTACTACTCCGATTCCGTTCTCGGTCAGGCGGAGCCTCCTTGTAGGATGTAGGTGGTCTGCTAGGACTTCTGGAGGAATATCGATGGAGTCTTGGGGGAACTACATTAATATCGAGAGGAGAAGGGGTCGGGCTTCGAGAGGAGACATGGGTGATAGTAGGAGAGGTAGCTATGCAATCATAAAATTAGTATATATACTGGAATGAAAATGCTCAAAGGGGTGGGAGTAGATGCGCCGCATCCGACAAGTAACAAACATACGAGGAGAGGCGTGCGCAGGCCCGGGAAGGGAAAGGGAACGCTGCATGGATATCATGACTCCATCGGACGGTGTTCTGGCTGCAATCTCGAGCTTCTCAGCGTCGAGATGCCAGTGCAATAGGAATAATTTCGTGGGGAAGGGAGCGGGAAGAGGGACGGAGTTGGTATGTTATGATTATTGTTGTTCGAGTAGTGGTTGTCGAGGCGGCAGCGGCAACAGAAGGCTGAGGCGGGACTTGAAGGGAGGAGGGATGATCTCGGCAGAAAGAGGCACGATAAGGTGGTTGACTTGTCCCAACCATGAACCATCCAGCACGGCGCAACAAGTGCTCCTTGACTACCCGTAGTACAGGGAGTGATACTTTTGATAGTGAAGAAAAACCTGGTGAAGGAGCAAGAAGAGAGATGCGAAGGTGCGAGAGAAAAGACAGCTTCGCAAGTTGGGACTCTGTTCTTTAGCCTTAGCGCATGGTACGGCTTGGGTACTTCTATCTTTGCATCTCGGTGGTTGATCAGTCTCGCTCAACGCTCCACTGAGCATCTCCACGCCCTCGCCGCTGGCCACCACTGCCAGCAAATCCACGCAAGAGCATGAACCCTGGCAACCATGGCCCAATCAGGACGGGCGAAGATATAAGGGCAGCATCTCGATGGCGGGCGTTGATTCGGTGGCGGGGCTGGGGGTCTGGCTGGGACTTTTGCTGGTGACAGTCCAGCCAGCCAGCTCACCCAATGCCATGTCTCGCCTGTTGTTCGCCCTCAGACTCGACTTTCCGTTCACTACTTTCAGCCTCCGACAGACGCAGCATGCAAGCGCAGTGCAGCGTTGACGGGTCTGACACGCCTACCTCGCTTTTCAGGTGCCACTCACCCACGCCGAGCTCCCCTGAAATGGTGGGTATTGGAAGGCATCATCGCGTCGATGAGGCAATGGGGGCAAGACTTGGGCTGCGTGGGCGATCTGGAATGACTAGACTCGACGAGACGCGACTCGACCCTCTCCCGCCGTACGGGTCGAGATGGGATGGCAAACCTCGTTGTCGCTCACTCAGCGTTACATTTGGTGGTTGTTACAGACCAGTGACACGCGATACCACAATCACTATCAACATCACTCCGAGTGAGTGTGGTGAGAGGCGACTTTCCTGCGTTGGCAACAGGCAAAACGCAACGCAACTGGCCTTTGCAAGTTCCACCCCAAAAACACATCCATTTGGGAAGAGGCAAAATTCAAGTTCCACCCCAAAAATACATCCATTTGGGGAGAGGCAAAATTCAAGTTCCTCCGACTTCAACAGGCTATGCAACCTCGATGCATCAGTGCATCGCGGCATCTCTTGTCTCAAAAGGAGCTCAACGGGCAACCATAACTGGTGAGTGCGTGCTGGTTGCAGACGGCCACTGCCAGAATCCATCAATACCACATGCCAGAATACCACACATCTTTCCCGTCGTCTTCCTCCACCCACTCGGTTTGGCCTCTTCGTGCTCCGGCCGTTGCTCATCGGTTTGGGTGCATATCCACACATCCCAGAGGGGTGCCAACTCATACTGCCTTAGTGCTGAAATGGTCTTTGTGCTGTTCGACTCAACCACAACAACTACCGTCAAACCCCCCGTCTTAATTGACTTTGCGCTATTTTAAGCAGGCAATTCTCCGGTCCGTTCCTTGCTTTCGGAATTCCAGTTGCCGTTCTTCTACGTGTTCAAGATGGAACTGGTGGATAACTTCAAGTGCCAAGTCACTTGTTACTTTCACGTGTCGATGAATTTCACGTGTTTTGTTTTGCTCACATGATGTCCGGGGCTCCTCGACCCGGGGGACAACTCATGGATATGAAAAGCTTCATTTCAAGACGTCCCATCAAGTTTACCTCGATGGGGCTCATGGACAGCGACGACGCGGAGTTGACAATGATTTCGAAGTATCTTTTAACCCTTCCGTACTGAAGGACTCAAGCCGTTGGCACCTGCCCATCAGTGAACGCTTCTCTCTGTAAGAGAACCATGAGCCACAAACACAGCGAAGATATCGTGGGGGTAGCGGGGAACTCTACCAGTGCCTGTCAGTAAGTGCTCATTCTACTAGGTATAGCGGCATACCGTTCTACTGCATCAAGTCCCTTTTCGTCGATTTCCTCCTGCAACATGCTTATATTTGCTTCCTGCAAAGTTCCCCAAATGGTTGCACTTTGCACTACCGGTACCTCTGTGCAACCCTTCTCGCCGAACCAAATTGCTCAATTCGTCAATTTTTATTTCGGGATCAAAAATCCATTCAAATACCAGTACCATGGAAATTGATTTCGGCCATGTGCTGACAGATTACCCAATCAGATCCATGCAGAGAAATCCTTCTACTACGCCGTCGCAGCCATGCAAGGCTACCGCATTATCATATTTTATTAATTCTCCGTGTAATCTTGAAAGATCCTTTTGAAAGTTTAGTCGATCCTTTCTTGTTTCAAGGCTCAAGTGACCTTTCTAGGTGATGGGACACCCTGCCATGTAATTTTCTGGTTTTACGTTCATTGCGAAGGAATTGATTACTATATTGTCCTTGGCATTTTTTTGGCCTCTGGTTGCTCCTTTTATGTGCTTGCAATTTCTCCTTCGTCATTTTGGTTGCTTTGACGTCAAATAACTTCGAGAAATTGTCTCTTTCTTTTCGGTGACTTTATCCCTTTACCGAGAAGGCGTTTACTGAGGGTAGCTGTTTACGCAGAGCAACCGTTTACTGAGAGCTTCTGCACCTACGTTTTTCAGTTTCGTGTTATACACAAGAGAAATTGTCTCTGCATTTTCGATAACTTTATCCGCTGACCGAGAGCAAATACGCCTATGTACCTGCATTTTGCGGGCTCTACGTAAGAGGTGCCAACTGTCTCAACTACTCCTTGGGGT
Source organism: Hymenotorrendiella dingleyae (assembly GCA_003988905.1). NCBI lineage: Eukaryota > Fungi > Ascomycota > Leotiomycetes > Helotiales > Helotiaceae > Hymenotorrendiella > Hymenotorrendiella dingleyae. The sequence continues at coordinate 21,571 of QYAP01000594.1, forward strand.
TTCTTCAAGCCACTGACGAATAAACTGGTTGAGGCGCTATTGCTGCTACGCAGCTTGGGGATAACCAAATCATGGCATGAAGAGAACCAGAAAATGGTGCTGACATTTCTATTATACGCCACAAGAATAGATGTGGCGGGGTCTTCTTACGAGCACGCGGCAAAGCTCGCGAAGCTTGAAGAAGCAACCGAATATTATCTCACACTAAGCGCAAAGAAGCTACGATGCGGATGGCTTTTCTACAGCGAATTGAACAAGCTAATTCTCATGCTTGCGGAAATATTATTCACATGTGCACGTTAGCAGTTTCAGAACTGCTTTATCGCGCCTTTGAACAATTGGGTTACGGCGGAGTGGCTCACGAATGAAGTGGGGGTTTTTACGAAGTGAACTCATAGTAAGAGTCTCCCCGAAATAGGAAAGAGGCTTTGTTGAAGAAACAAGACCTAATTCGTTGTTCTAGTACAAAATTCAAAAATGTTTTTGTGACGTTACCTTGACTTGCGGCATCGAGTACTGCGATTTCGAGGTCATGGTGAGCGTTTTAATATAATAATCCATTTTCAACCAATCAGTTATTGTGCTGCTTATTAAAATATGAACCACATGCGTGCTAGCAGAACCTTTATAGCGACGTTGCGTTTTCCGAATGTGTCCGAATGAGGAAGGCAACTACCGTAGGAACTCACGCGACTCGGGGTGATTATTGGCTAGAGGACGGAGAAGTCCTGGCGAGGTTAACTCCATGGCCAGTTAACACCCTGAAAAGCGTACGTATTAATACTTTTAGCAAGTTCAATGGGTTTCTACGGTTCATCTAATGCAGACACTCGGTGGTTACTTAACCATGGAGCCCGACTTTATCCCAGTGGGGGTCATCCTTTGCGATTCGCACCCTAGGCTTAACCTTGTCAATCAATTGCTCCTTTGAGGCGAGATGAATGAGACAACCTTGTAAGATGCTCCTTTTTAAGTGGCACCGATGTCATTTTTGACGTCGTACAAATAATTTGAGCTGAGAGTCTAGACTTTTTTTTGGAGGGGATATAAGGGTACGTTGTCCCACGGATACAAACTACTCACTCACTCACTCATATCTACCAGCCCTCAACACCATCACCACCTCAAACGTACACCCTCGCCTCAACTCCCTCACCTCTCTCAACCTCAACCTCAACCTCCACCAAAAAGGAAAACGAACCTCCCCAAAACATGGTCGCCCTAACCTCCATCCTCGTCCCCCTCTACTTCTGGCCCGTCGACAACTCGGGCGCCTCCCTCTACACGCCCCTCTACACAGCCCTCAGCGCCAACCCCACCGTCACCTTCAACATAATAATCAACCCCGGCTCAGGCCCCTCCTCCTACCCCCCGGAACCCGCCTACGTGGACCCCGCCTACATCAGCGCCATCTCCAAAATGCACACCTACCCCAACGCCAACCTGCTCGGCTACATCCCCGTCAACTACGCCTGGGATCTCTCTGCAGGACTGGATCAAGTAGTTACCGATATACACTTATATGCGGGTTGGCCGGCTGCGTATCCGGGGACTTATGTCGATGGGATATTCTTCGACGAAGCACCCTCCATCCTCAACTCCTCAACCTGGGCATTCATGTCCAACGTCACGTCCACCGCGCGCTCCTCATCCTTCTCCACCATCGAATTCAACCCCGGAGACACATCCGTCGATCCCTCCTTCTTCTCACTCGCTGATCGACTTCTCATCTACGAGGGCTCCGGCGCCGATTTCGTTCAATCCAACGTCGCGGCCGCGATTCCTCAAAGCTATAGAGGGAATTCGACGATTTGTATTTATGAGTATACGGGTACGGCGACGGGTCTGGAGGGAGTGGTGGAGGGAGTGGAGGGGGATGGGTTTGGGGAGTTGTTTGTTACGACGGTGGATGGGTATGGGAGTTGGAGTGAGCTGTGGAGTCAGTTTGCGGGGGATGTTGGGGGGTTGTAGGGTGGGAGGGGGAGGGGAAGGGATAGATGGGGGTGGTTTAGTTAGAGAGATGGGATGTCTTTATGGGGTGTGCCATGTGCTGTAGGTGTATTAGGGTGGGTTGAGGGTGGTGGTAAAGATTGTGGTATTAAGGATAGTATGAATCTGATATTGTACCGTGGTTACTGTTGAACTTGGTAAGTCCTCAGAGTCAGGATATAGGAATTGGGTCATGGATGGATTTGGAGGGTGTGTAGAGTGTAGATATTGTTGAGGAGGTTTGTCATATATGTGGTAAGAACTTCAAAGTATCTAGAACGTCATTTTGAAATTCCCAACAAAATCTCGAAAGTTCCCCTCCATAAAATCCCACAAGACTCAATCACGAAGTCCTTAATTACCAGGGCGTTATTACCTCATAATTCTCCTCTGATCTCTGTCTACATCTCCTCTTATTGCCTGCACCACAATCAAAAGTAAACTCAAGTAGTCGTCGGACAGTCTGTTAAAGTTTGTGTATCTCTTTGATAACTCTTTGCAGATGTCAAGGTAAAGTGACTGTAGATTGCCGAAGAGATCCGCTAACTCATCGGGTAGTCTGTTGAAGTTTTTGTGTTTCTTTTGGTGTGATAAAGAGATATGAAAGATAACTTGACTGTAGATTGTTGAAGAGATCCGCGGTACTCGTCGGGTTGTCTGTTAAAGCTTATGTATTTCTTTGATAACTCTTTAGAGATGTCAAGGTAAAGTGACTGTTCTTGAACGAATAGATCCGTGAACTCGTCGAATGCTCTTTCAGTGTTAGTACATCTCTTTGAATAGCCTTTGCAGGTATAAAGACAGATTGACGGTGGATTGCCGAAGAGGTTTGAGTTTGTTGGAGTTTGAAGGGCGGAGTGAAGTGGAGTGAATACAGTTAGCTTTGAGCGGAGGATTCGAGGATTAAAGACCTGGTAAAGCTGAGGACTTGGGGAGTATATTTTCCATGGCAATGGAGGGAGGATGCTCATTTCGTAATCCTTACTAATGCGCCGGCTTACGGGATAACAGGGATAGGGTTTTGACTTCACGGTAGCTTACTTCAAGGGCACTGTCACTTTTAGATTTCATTTTGTAGGTATGCAGATCAATTGGCTAGCACTATGGCAAAAGAACATTCCTAAAGAGCCCTGAGAGAACTCGGAAGGAAAGATTTCCAAAATACCGGACTATCCATTGCTGCAGTTGTCATTCCGAGACTTCCTTCATATCATATTTCCTCAATCGTGATCGTATGCCAATTTCCTCCAAGTTAGAAACAGAGAGCGAAAAGGCTGGTAGATCTGATCGAGAATCCAGACTACTTGGATTTTTTCACCAATTTTTTCACCATATCCAATTCCGCCTCAATGTCCAAAATAACATTGTTCTTCCCAGCAATCACGGCTTCGGCGACTCTCAACTCTGCCGCGTCAGCCGCATTTTCATCCTCCAACTCAAGGTTCTGAGCTTGCAAGTCACGGATGGTGGCAGCGTTGTTGCTGGCAACAGCGTTGGCGGTTTGAAGTTGGCCTCGGAGGACGATGTTGCGAGCTCGTTCCAGTTCCACTTTGGGGGGTTAGAAGGTGGGCTGGGGCTGGAGTTGGGTTGGTGACTTACAGTCGAGTAGGGCTTGAAGAGCGGCTTGAAGGTAGATGACGTTAGGATCAATGGGATTTCCTGTTCCATCAACTGAGTCAGTTCATAAGTTCGATCTCGAGCAAATCTCCAAACTGGGGTTTGGGCAACTCACCTTGACGACCACCACCGTGATGATTTCCTCCTCCGCTTCCGCCGGCTGGGCCATTGTTGTTTGATGACATCTTGAGATTGCCTTGAGGTTGTTGGTGGTTGAGTGTTGTTGTCGCTTAGCAAAGGGGGGTTGTGCACGGACTCTTGCTGCAGTTGTCACGTTTTTTTGTAGAGGAAGCTTTGAGAAAAAGGTGGGGAAGATATAGTAGGGATCTGCCCTAGCCTGACGGAGCATTCACCAATCCCTGCTTTGACAAACCAGAATGCACCCATATTACTGGATAAAGAAGTGGCTGGGTGCAAACTCCATCAACGCAGCTTGATGAACTCGGATTCTATCCAATAGGCTTTCGTGATATATGCACGGGCTTTAGCTAGGGCTATTACCCCGCCCCGGAGATAGCGGGAATGGGTTTCGAGGTTGATAAGGGGCCGGCTTGCAACACTTAAGTCCTGACATCCTCCGCTACTTCGTAAGTCGCTGGCTGCTTATGTAATCTGGGAGTATTGAGCTCTATAGTATCCTGTAGACTCCGGAAATCTATCATTGCTTTGCAGGTGCCGGTGCGGTGCATCGGGCTCTCTGGAAATTAAAGTGAATTCCCTTAGCGCTGGATATACTTGACTGTCTGAGCTGGGGTTTTCTACGGGGCTATGGGGGATATCATGGCACTTGATGGATACAGTATACTAAAATTCCGAGTTACAAAGTGTTTCTGATGAAACACACGGTGTACGCCGTTCAAACCAACTCCAACAGAATGAGCTACAGTTGTCTAGTATTCTGATGTTTTAGCATGGTAATAGATTAGGTAGATTTTGTACATCACGAATAGAGAAACGTATAGCAAGCACTGCAGGAAGATTGTGACATCCATTCATTTTATTTCCTGTAGATATCCTATGCATATCCGCTACTTTCCTAGAAAGAACATCGAAGCCGCCCAAAGGCAGAGAAATCCATCTCCTTCAATAATCTATCCTATGGGGGAAGAGTTGAGCGAGCAGAAAGGACTCGGCGGGGAAAGGTTTCTGCGCAAGTGGTAGAAACATCAAAGAATGTGCTGGTAGAAGACGAATGTGTACCCTGAATTGTGCCGAGTGGATGTAGAGTTCCGAATCTGATGGCAATAATTAGAAATGAAAAACTTCAACCTCCCTGAGCAAGCAGGGTGTTCACTTACCAAAATACACCTACTTAGTAATTTCCGAGCCTCAAAACCTCGCAATAATACTGATACACGGCTTCCAGATGCTGTTCATGCTCTGCATCTAGTGCGAGACACGATACAATATCATATGCCTTATGTATCAGCTCCTCACGTCCTTCCCGAGTAGGACAGCCCAATGCCTCATGGTATGCAGAGCGTAGCTGGTCCTCAATGATTGCAACAGCTTGGACCTGGCTTTCCTCCTCTTCTGCTGCTATTTCTTCCTCGTTTTTGGCATGCCATTCTGCTTCTTGTTGCTCCTCGTCGGTTCCATCTGCTTCGGCGATCAGAACCTCGCGATCTCGTCCCTCAATAATTTCTAGTGCTTGGGCCTGGCTTCCTTCCTCCGCATGCTGCTCCGCCTCTTGCTTCACGCGTGCTGCTATTTCGTCCTCGTTCTCGGCATGCCATTGTGCTTCTTGTTGGTCCTCGTCGGTTCCATCTGCTTCGGCGATCAAAGCCTCGTGCTTTCGCGCCTCTCGAAGATCCCAGATTGCTTTAATTTCCTTCATAAGAGCGGCACGATAGCCATCCTCACGCTTTTCATTTGGCAGGACCTGATCGGGGACTCGTTTAATCCATCTCTTGAAGGATGGAATCTGCGCCAGAGCACTGGTAGCAAGAGCAAGAAGTCCGCAGACAGCATAAACAGACCAATGACCCTCGAAAGCTCCACTACCGAACATCTTGCCTACCATGAAGATTGCAAGCAATGTAGAGAAGCCCATTCCGAGATATTTAGCGCCATACATTGTCAGTTTAAGGTTATTTGCCCCATAATTTGATTGGTGAAAAATATGTTTTTTTTATTATTCCCATAAAGAGAGAATTTCAACTAAAAGCTACTATAGAAATATTAAGCATTAATTAAATATCTTATAAGCTTTATATTATATCATCGTATCATATAATAATTAAATATTATAATACTCTTATTTAATACCGATATTTTTAAAGAAATAAAATATTAAACTTATATTAATAAAAACCTTATATAATTTATATAAAAAGGAAAAGATTATAAATAATAATAAAAAGAAATTCTTATAATTTTCTTAAAAGAAATTCTTATTTAATCTTAATTAATTATAAAATAAATAAAAGGGGGTTTTTATTAATAATTATTAGAGAGGGTTATTCCGAAATCCGAGCTTTTAATGGTCGACCCCTCTTATAAAAGCTCTTATAAATTCTTTAAATATAAATTCTAATAATTTTTTTAAACCTTTCGAAAACGGATTATAATAATAGTTTTATTATTCTATTAATAATCTATTCTTATATAAGTATATAAATTATATCGATTTCTTTTAATAATATTTTCTTTTAAATCGTGCACGTGCCACCCTGAGAGGCTATATAGCCTCTCCTGTAGCCTAGCTCAGAGAATCAAGCCTTTCACACACACACATATTGAAGTCCTCGTGACAAGTGACAAATAAAATGAGTTTAAATATCGAAATATTTAATATAAGTCTAGAATTAAAATTTCTTTAATAATATAATTACTTTTTAATTATTATTTCGAATAATAATTAAATCTATTAGGAATTTAAAATCTAATTCCTCTATTAATTAATATAATTAAATAATTTCTTTTATAATTTAAATTTAATTAATATATTTAATTTTATAAATTAATAATATAATAATAGTTTATTTTTTGTTTAATTAATTAATAATATTATTTCTAAATAAGAAAATATATTTAGAAATTAAATATTAAATATTAAAATTATCCCTTTAATTAATGTTAATATATCCTATTAATTAATTAATCGATTTAGAATAATATAATTTATAATTAATAATTCCTTTAAAATATTAATAAATACGTTTAATTATTTAAATATAAGGTTTAATTAAATTAGAAAAGTAATAATTAATAATAGATATAATATATATAATATTAGATTAAATATAAAATATAATATATATAAAAGATTTAATCATAATTTAATATTAATTAATTTTAATTTTTATAATCTAATATTTAATATCGATTATAATAATCGAAAAAGAAATTATTATTAGAATAATAATAATTTTATAATCGAATAATTTTAAAATATTAAGAATTTTTTTAATATATCTCTTTTAATTAAATTTAAGCTATTTCTTTTCTCGATTTTAAATGATTTTTATTCTAAAATAATAAAAGTTAGATTCTAAATTTATTATTTTAAAATATTAATATAAAGAACTCTTTAAAGATTAAATAACTTTTATTAAGAGTTTAATAAATTAAAGATTATTAATAAATATTATAATATAAATTCCTTTTCCGTTAAAGAAAATATATAAATCTAAAATAAAAGATTAAAGATTAAAAAATATTAAAAATTCAGAAAAAATATTATATTATAAATATAATAATTATTTTAAATCATATAATATTTTTTTTAATTTATAAAATTTATATAAATAATCTTTTATATCGATTTCTCTTTTAATAAAATTAAACGATTATTTAATAAAAATATTTCTATCGATTTTATGATAAAAGAAAATAATTTTAATATCTATTTATTTAATTTCTTAATTATTAATAATTATAAATATAAAAAGAATTTTATAATTTATAGGTTTAATCATAATCGTAAATGTTTTATTATAATTAATATCTTTAATTTAATAATCTTTATAAATAATTTATTTTAATTTATATTAAATAAATTTATTCGTTTTATTAAACTTATAATAATAGATCTATATTCTAAGAAATATATATTATTTCTATTAATCTTTTTCTTTAATAGAAGAGTTAATAATATCTTTTAATAGTCTTATATAATAGTTAATAAGCTTTTATATATTATTTTCTTTTAATAATTTAAATTCGTCTATTATTAAAATAATCTAAGATTAAATATTACTTATAATTTTATAATCCTTAAATTCTAATTCGAAATCTAAATTAAAAATATTTTAAATAAAATAAATAATTAATAATTCTTTAATTATTAGATTTATAATATATTTCTTAATTTTATTAATATAAAGATTATAAGAATATAATTATATTTTTCATTTAAATTTTTTTTAAGCGTTTAATTTATATTAAATAGATTATTACGAACCTATTAAAACATATATTTAATTTAGTTTAGAACCCTTTTAATTAATATTAGAATTTAAATTAAGAGTTTTAAAATAATTAATAATTAAAATAGAAGCATTAATAAATAAGATAATATTAATAGAGAATTTAAGTTATTATTAATCTTACCTTTATTTTCTTTAAAATTATTTTCGATTTTAAGTTTATTAGAATTATTAGAAATACTTCACTTTTTTTTAATAAAAATAATTTTATAAATAATTATAATATAATCTTTTATATTAAATAATTTATAAATTAAATTATTTTAATATCTTATAAGATAATATTCAGAATCTTTAATCTTAAGAAGCTTTTAAATTATTCGATTAATAATTTAATATTTTATTTTAAAAGCTTTTATTTATTAAATATTTAGTTTTCGATTATTTTAAGCTTTAAATAAAGAAATTATTAAATAAAATTAGATATTATATTTAATTATTTAATAAATATAATTAATAATAGTTAATTAATATTTAAATAATAATTTAAAGTATATAATTATAAGTTCTATTTTATTTTAGAATATAATATTAAATCTTTTAATTCTATTATTTTATTAAGATATATTAAATATTATAAATTTATATATAATTCTAAATTTATTAAAACGAATAATAATTTAAATAATAATATATTCTTTATTATTATTAAGATAAATATAATAAATATAAAATTTAGGAATCTTATTTATAATAATAAAATTAAATAAAAATTAATTAGTTTTATTTTTATATTTTATTATATAAATAATTAAATAATTTATAATATTATAATATATATAAAAAATAAATCTAATATTATTATAATTAATAATAAAAATAAGATTAATAAAATTTATTTCTAAAAGATTTATTAAATAATTATTATATAATATAATCATTTAGATATTTATTATAATTAAATATTAATTAATAGGTTAGCCTTATAATCTTAGGTTTATATATAATATATACCGTAAGATATATTCTTATTACTATTATATAATTTAAAGAATTAAACCTTTTATATTTAATTATAAATATATTTAATAAATTAATAATAATACTTATATATTTAAGGATTCTTTAGATTAAATCTATTAGATTTATTATAATAACCCGTATTATAATGCGATTAATTAGCTCTGAATTAAGTAATTAATATCTTATATAATTAGTATACCTTATATTAACTTTTTATATTAGAAAATTTTTTAATTTTTAATATTATTTTTACGACCTTAATTTTATCGTTTTCGTAAATCTTAGATTTTTTTTTTTCTTTTATATATTAAATTAAACTCTTATAAAGATCGTTACTATTATTTTTGATATTATTATAATGTAACGATGCGGTTCTCCCTGGCTCAGGGATCTGGTCAACGTCGGGTTCGGTAGGCTATAATGGTCAAGAAGTAAAACAAGAGTCGGGTTCGT
>QYAP01000595.1:0-29971 GCA_003988905.1 Hymenotorrendiella dingleyae
AATTGAATACAAAAAAACGCGTGTCAAAGTGATGGGGTGGTGGAATCGCTAAAAGTGCGCCGCTCGGTGATATGCGCCGCTCGGTGATAAACCACGTTAAGTGAATATCTTTTTCTATAATATTATTTAACTATATATATAATTATAATCTAATTTAGAATAATTTATTTTTATTGAACTTTTTAAGGAATTAAAATCTTTTTATTTATTAAAATCGATTATAATTATTATTAAACTTTTATATAAAGTTATTAAAGCCGGAATCTATTAATAGGTTATTTATAATAAATATTATAAGACGAAATTCGGTATAAATATTTTAATCTTTAATCTTTACTTTTTAGTTTTTATTTTTATTAATTAATTCGAAATTATTAGTATATAAATAAATGATATTATTATTATAAAAGAGAAGAAATTTATTTTTATAGTTAAATTAAAAGAGAAATCTATTATTAATAATCCATTTATTTTTAATAGTTATATATTAAAAAAGGATGGTAATATTTTATAATTCTATTAAAAGAAATAAATAAAGAAAATCAAACTAATAAATGCGAAATTATTTGATAATATAATTTAATATATTATTTGATATATATTTATAATATTTATATTATAAGTATTTATTAATTCGAAATTACTTTTAATTTTTTTATTATTATATAAATTTAAAAGTTTAAAATTATTAAAATCATAGCTTTTAATAAACGCTTTTTTTAATAAATAATTTATAAAGATTATAGCCTTAATTATATTCTTTTCGATTCTTTTATTATATCGATATTTATATTTTTAAATAATTTATTTATAAATAATAAAGATTTAAGTTTTTAAATTAAACTTATTATTATTATTAATAATAAATGTTTTAATAATAACGGTTCTAATTTTACGCTTATTAATAATATAGTTTATTAGAATTCTATTAAAAGTAAATATATTATTCGAAGTATTTTTATATTTAAGATTTTAATTATAATAATCGGAATTAATATAAAGTTTATATTTATTTTGATTTTTTAAATAATTATTAAATAATTTAACCTTTTTAATATATTATTTATAATATATATTAACTTTTACTCCTTTTATAAGTGTATTATTAAATTAAATATTATTAAAGAAAAACGTTTTATAATTAATATTATAATATTTAAATAAATATATAAATAATAAAAGATATTTAATATATATTAGATTAGTAGAAATAATAATTCCATTAATATTATAATAAAATCTATTCCTAATAAGGCCTTAAAAGACCTTATTAATATTAATATATTATATATTCATATAAAAGGATAAATAAAACGGGTATAAGAATATTTAAGGATTTTTAAATATTAGATTATTCTTTTCTTTTTTTTTTCTTATGTATACTATTTATATATAATTAAATCTTTATATAATCTGTTTTTAGTTTCTTTCTTTATTATTTAACTTTATTTTATTTATTATTAAACGGAATTATTTAATTAATTTAAATTAAACCTTTAAAAGAATTAAAATAAATTCTTTTTATTTATTATAAACTTCTTTTTTAAAGAAGAGTTTTTAATATTATAATATTTTTATTACTTAATAGTATATATAATATGTGCTATACTTATAACCTATATACGACTTTCTGTTTATATATATATTTAATTTAATTATAATTATAATTCTTCTTTTTTTAATCGATTATATTAAACCTAAACTATTTATCATTCTGATATATACTTCAATTTATAATATTAATAAACTCTAATTAAATATTACGCTCTTTTATAAACCTTTATATATAATATCTAAAAATATTGGAAATGTGCGTAATATCACATATGGTCTAATACTTCAATTAAAATAAACGCTTACAAATACAAATCATAATATTATAATTCTCTCGAATTAATTGGACTTAGAAGAGTTACGGCTTCTTACGAGATCTTAAGGTTAAAGCTTCTCCCTTAAGTTTATAATATAGCTAGCCTAACCGATTACCTTGCATTACCGAACATCATCTGACCTCTGATCTACATTAAATTCCAATAAAAAAGGAATTAATAGTTTAATAAAGATATTTTAAGGAATAATTAAATATAAGATTTATTAAAATAAACTTTTCTTTAATTATTTTTTTTATATTTATTATTAAAAAATTAAAAGGTAACTTATAATTTTATATTAATTACTAAGCTTTTAATATAATAATAATAAAGAACTATTATCTTTGATTATTTATTAAAAATACTTTTATTATATTAAATAAAATTAAATATTATATTAAATTCAATATAATAATTATATTTAATCGAATATAAATAGTTTATAATTTTTAATATATATTACAATTTATTTAAAACATTAATTATATCTTTTAATTTATTTAATTCTTTTAAATCTTTTTAAAATTATATTAAAATTATATTAAGCTTATATTTTAATATATTTTATAATATTTATTTAAATAATATATCTATATTCTCTGATTCTTTAAAGGAATATAAAATATATATTAACTTTATTCTTATAATATTTAAAGATAAAAGATTATATTTAAATGTTAAAAAATATAAATTTAAAGTTTAAGAAATTAAATATTTAAGTATAATTATTTCTATTAATAGGGTTCGTATAAATCCTAAGAAAATCGAATATATCTTAAATTAAACTATTCTTTTTAACTTCAAGGATTTATAAGGATTCTTAGATTTTATGAATTTTTATCACCGATTTATTAAAAGCTTTTTATATATAATAAAACTATTAATATAAATATCGAAAAAGAGTATTAAATAGGAATAAAATAAAGCTTATAATAAAGCTTTTAAGAAATTAAAGAAAGCTTTTATTAAAATATCTATTTTAAACCATTTTAATTTAATTAAAGAAATCGTTTTAAAAATCGATTCTTTTAATTATATTTTTAAAAGAATATTCTTTTAATTAAATATTAATAATATTTTATATTTAATTGTTTATATGTTTAAAAAGCTTAATAAATATAAATATAATTACGAGATTTATAATAAAGAATTATTAATTATTATATATTCTTTTAAGGAATAATAATTCGAATTCCTTAATATTATTTATTTTATTATAATATTTATTAATTACTTTAATTTCATTTATTATATAATTATTTATTAATTCTTATACTATTAAATCTAATAGAATAAATTTCTTTTTTAATTGGATTTTATTATTTATTTAATTTCTAATAAAAAGAATATTAAAGTTAATATTTTAAGCTAGTGATTTTAAGATTTATTTATTAATAATAATAATAAACGAATTAAATTCCGTAATTAAATTATATTTAAATCTTATAATATTAATTTAATTTTCTAAGATATAATTAAAAAAAACGAAAACTTTTAAGTTTTAATAATTAATTTTAATTTTTATTAAATATTATAATTTCATTCCTTTATTATATTTGATTTTAATATAGAATTATTTGTTGATTCAATAAATTTAAAATTTAAAAATAAATTAAATAATATAAAATTTTATTATTTATTTAAAGAAAGTTATAAGAAAGATAAATTTTAATTTTATATGTTGGATTTACCCTTGTAGCAGTTCCGGACAGCCCCACTTTCGGAGCTCGTTTAAGGACTACGTAAACTCCATTAACTATACATGAAGCTTTCGTAACTTATGACCTTGCAGCACTCGGGCTTAGGTTTTAGGACTTAGGATTTAGGGTTTAAGCCTCTTATATATATCGAAGGCACCCATATCTTTCATGATATTAAAAAAGAAATAAATCGATCCAATAATATTCTTTATTTTAAGGAAATTTCCTTTTCGAAATATAAAATCCGTAATAATATATTATATTTTAGGGATAAACTTTATATTTTTAATTATAATAATTTATATATTTACCTTTTATAAAAAATTTACGATTTCTATGAATCTAAATATCTTAGAAAGAATAAAATAATATATTTTATTTTAAAGAATTAATAATAGTTTTAAATTATATTAAATATTAAGAAATTTATAATCGTTTATAAGAATTACTTTTATAATAAATTCTTATAAAACTATTATTAAAATATATTAAAACCTCTATTATTATTAATTTAAAAATAAAGAGATATTTTAATCGATTTTATTAGATTAATTTAAAAGATTTTAAAAGAATATAATACTATTATAATAATTATTAATAAACTTATTAAAAATTGTTATTTTATACTTTATTATATTATAATAAAAGTAATTAACCTTATAAAACTATTTATTATATATATTTAGAAATATTATAATCTATTAGATTTAATAGTTTTAAATCGAAATCTATTTTTTATAACCGAATTTTAAATAGCAATTTATTATATATTAAAAATTAATATTTTATTTTTAACTATATATTACCTTAAAATAAACAATTAAATAGAAATCGCAAATAAATTCCTTAAATAATATTTATATTAATTTATAAATTTTATTAAAAAAAACTAAAATAAATAATTATTTATAACCGAATTCGTTATTTAGAATATAATTAATACTTTTATTAATATAATTCCTTTTTTTATAAATTATAATTATTACTTTAAAGTTAACTTCGGACTTTTATATATTATTAAGTATATTATATTAAAAGATTTAAAGAAATCTAATATTAAAAGAAATATATTCACTCTTAAGATATAAAAGATTCTCGATATATTATTTATTAATTTAATCGTTTTATAAATCGATTAGAAATATTATATTAATACGAATTATTCCCTTATATTTATTTATTACAAAGGTGATTTTATATAATTTAATTTTAAGAATATTATTTCAGTGAATTTAATAATTAAATTTAAATTTCCTTTTATTAGGAAATATAAGATTTTAAAATAAATTCATTTATATTCTTATAAATTAGAATTCCTTTTTAAGCTTAAAGTTTTAATAAGTATCTATTATATGTTTTTATTGAAATTAGCCGACGCTAAACCTTTATTAGGGCAATTTAATTCCCTACCCTCATTTATTATTGTCGGTATTCTCTAATACCGATTAACTTGCAGTTGCTAGCGTTCACACTTAACTGAGAGAAGTTTGTTAGTAGCTAGTGAAGAAACAAGGTGCACTTTTGTTGTTCATGATTGTTGGAAACAACTCTACGAACTGAGGATATAACTAGCTAGCCGAACGCGTGATGTCATCCTGGACGTCGATATATTCCCACAATTATATTAGATAATAATAGCTAGAAGTTATAGGCTATTAAAAAGATTTTAGATTCGAAATAAATAGATAGAAAACTTATATTCTTAATTAAATAGAGAGGTTATAATAAATAGAAAGATAATATCTGAGAGCTATTATAAAACGTGGCTAGAGTAATAGGTTCTTTAAAGGAATTTAAGAGGAATTACCCTAAGAAGGCTAAATCTTCTAAAAAAGAAGTAGATAACGCCTTAGAAATTTTAAATAAGGATAGAGTGGAGGAGAACCATATATAAGGGAATAGGCCACATATAATTCTAGTGCTAATAGATGGTTTATACTCTGTAAGATAAATAGTCCTCGCACCTTAGAACCTTTTTAGAACTCCGTAGTCAATCTAGTCAACCATTTCAGGAATCTGCGTACGAATCCCTGACAATAGAGCCTACATATACGGCAGAAAACAAAATTAGCTACGAGGAAGGTGGCAAATACTGGCGACACTTCGATATACCATGCACGGAAAGCTCCCTCAGGGCTTTATCATGTCTTCAAAACAATTATTTAAGGTCTGAGGACCAGCACCTGGCAATCCTGATTTACCAGGGAGAGGCTATTTTAGTGTGGTGCTATGCAGAAGATAATTCTGTCAAATATGCTAAACATTTAACGGTAATATACCCAGTGTCTAGAATGGGCGGCTTACGAAGTTTAGAAGTCTCCGGGGAATGGGTGTCGGAGGAGAATTCTTGTGATTGGTGTATCGGTTAGCGGTTCAAGATTTTCATTATAAGGAGAAGACATCATATCGTTGAATCCTACATATGCTTGAATTAAGGCCGTATAATCCCTCAGTGCGATTCATACCACTCTTTTCGTCATTCGCGAGTGGTCAAGATACATACCACGTTTGATCCAACCATTCCTCTTTCATATCGCTCAGCTTTTGCAGTCCTAACTTGTCCCGCAACGCGGCGCCAACATGAATCGGTGCTCGACGCGCCTTCGCTATGGTACCTTCTGCTTCTTGATGTTCTCCACCAGGATGAGAGAGCGTTATATAGCATATGTACCGAGTATATATTGCCGTCCGTCCGATATTTAAAGGGTTGCGGGGAATGTTAGATTCCCTAACAATGGAGACCAAGGCTGCAGCCACTGTAGGACCGTCACCGACACGAACACCCGACCTCACAAGACGAGTCGTGGGACAGATAATTCCAAGCTTGCTACTTTCTTGCCGATGATCGAGGGCTCCCAAGACAGTAGAATTTGGAGGGTGCTCAATATCGTACGTTGCTTTGTAGATTTCCTTATTCGCGACGTTTTGGAACAAGAAAGAGTGAGGAGGAAGAGCCATGGGTGAAATAATGAAACCAGGGTAAGTTACTTCCAGCCCGATATCCTGATATAAGCGTGCAGGGCGGTAATAAATATAAGGACGAGCGCTCCAGAGGTCAAGTGGTGCCCATCTAAGCCCTGCTCTGCGGAACTTACTTCCTCGACAGAATAGTAGGCCATGCGGAATATATTTCAATTTAGAAAGGAGTTTCTCTGGTATTTCGGCTACGGGGGTGTTGTAAAACTCTCTCAAAACATCGGAATTGGATCCCATGAGAATCGCAAGGCAGAGGTATTCGTCTCCTTTCCAGCTCGTAGAGCGGCCAACAAACCCATGGAGTGCGGTTTCAAAGGCATGGGAGTCGTCTGGTGCCCATTTCATAGAGATGTATGCTCCACGCATGAACCCGAACTCGGTGTAAAATCGAGAGACGTCAATTTCAAGCGAGTCGGTAGCGAGTTCCCTTCGCCTCCAAATTTTCTCCAATGCAAGTATCTCCTCTTTGACTTTTACAGCTTTCCCTAAAAATTGTACGTGGAGATTCGGCGAGCCATGGGAACCCTCGAGTAACGTCCACACCCGCCGCATCCAGCCACAACATGCGATGCGGAGAAGAAGTTCCTGGGCCTTCGTAGTTGCAGAAACTCGTTGGAGCTCAGCGTCAAGAACCAGAACGACGCCTGCTCTAGAATAAGTGGCACCCATGAGAGATATTGCTATTCCGCGAAGTGGTTGTGGTCGTGGAATACACAAAGTATCAATCCAAATACACACTGGGCTTAGCCCCCTTCTTCTAAGCGACGATCCAACCGTTGACGGATTCAGCACATCATATGCTAAGTAGTAGAGTCTTCGAACTTGGCATTGTGGCAAGGAGTTACCTTCTCTGTTACCAAGTCCATCCGACCAGACATGTGAGAAGGCACAGAACGTTACCGAGATGCCGTATTCTACAGCCTCGAGCTGAAAGTCTTCGCCGTTTACTCCCGGCAGTATCTTAGCAACTATGAATTTTCCTTTATTCAATATACTGGCAGCATTTGTCAATTGCATCGACGTATGGTCGCACAGGCAGTTCGGCGATGCATGCTTCGTCGCGTACACTCCGTCGGGTACAAAATTTGCTCTGCACTCATCCCCAGTGCATTGCAAATGTATTATAGTTTCGCGTTCGTACCTCGTCATCGTCGACGCATAACTGTATACAGTTATGCTCCCAGTCTCGGCAAGCCTCTTCCTATCATTCGGGCACCACCTAGCATCTTTCAATGCCCTATCGACATATGCTGGACACCCCCATCTCTTCCTCGGGATCTCGAATCCAACAGCTTCACGTTGGTGATGAAGAACGGTATCTAGCGTTGCACCGAGCGCTATTATGGAGAACGAAAGTGTTGGAGTTCGGACCACGACTCCACTGTAAAAGTGGGTCAGGGAAACTCTTCCTGTCCACATATAATCTGGCACCTCCTACCCTTACAATAGAACGGTAATTATCCTATAACAACAGGTTATACGACCGGTTATATTATAATTTAAGACGAGAATATACTCATAATTATTTCGATCGAATATATTCGACCGAATCGGTTTACAAACGTCGCGCATACATTTACAAAAATAGAAAAGAATAATTACATAGAAACGAAGCTCTCGAAGCGCAAGAATTTCGAAGCCTGGAAACAAGATCTCAACGAGCACCTAAAATCTATAAAGCTAATGAACTATACGGATACTCGAGCCCCCGCTGCACCCCTAAAACCAGTTTAAGGTATAAAAGAAAAGAAAAAGGATTTTAAAAAGAAGTTCCTTACCTGAGAACTAAAGTTCGAAGAATGGGAAAAAAGAACGAACATATACTATTTAAAGATCCGCAACAATATAAATAATAAGATTCGCCCTACTCTGGCCCATATACAAAAACCCAAAAAGCTCTACGATACTCTCTACGCCCACTACCAAAACAGCGATCAATCAAGGCTTCAACAGAACATCAAAAGCATACTATCATTTAGACACAAATCAAACACAAAAACAATCCAAAAGAAAATTAATACATTAAAAACTATACAAACGCAAATTATTATATAAAAGATCCCGGTTTATAATCAACTATTCTATACGTTTCTTATAATAAGTATAAAAGATAGCTTCAAAACCATTATTAATATCATCAACACCAAACCCGAGTAAATCTCTCTTAAAGCGATTTAAACTCATTTCACCACAAAGAAAACCCACCTCAACGATATTAAAAAAGATAAGAATACATATAAAACAAACTTTATAAACGAGAGAGATAAAAGTAGCAGAGATCACAAAAAAGAGAAAAGCGATAAATAAATTAAAAGAAAAACAAGAACACTTTCTGTAAGATTATTTATAAAAAGAGAATATTATAACTATAATAGACCTCACTTCTAAAGCGAATATCCGAATTAGCGTACATCAACCGAAGAAAAAGCCTAGCTAATATCTACGAAAGGGATTAAACATAAGAAAAAATAAGAGAAAATGGATAGAATTACGTGAATAGTAAAAAAGATTAAAAATAATGAAACTAAAGATTCTATGTATGTATCTATCATGTATTTATATTATAACTCTAATATAATAATATATTAACAATTACGCCTCCCTCCATATCACGAATAAATATAAGATTTTTATATCTAAACTAAAACTATCATTAAAGAGAATTATTATAACAAATAATAAAATCGTGATAGTAAAAAGAGAAGAAGATATAAGAGTATACTACGAGGATAAGAATAGAAATACAAAGACAACAATAGTTCATAATATATAATATATTCTAATAACATCAAAAAGCTTATTATCTCTCGATATATTAGAAGATCGGAGGAGTAATGTTATATAGGATTCTTCTAGAAAAAGGATATCAATACAAAGATATGAAAAAAAAGTTCTATTTAAAAAGAAAAAAGAAATCTTATAATTAATCGAACATAAAAAACATAAAATAAAAAAAGTTTCTAAAACAAAAGAAATAATTACCACAAAAATAACTAAAAAGAAAAAAATCGCATTCAAATAAAATATATACGTAAAAGAAAACATACTATTAAAACGTAACATAAAAAGAACCTCGAGAGAAAATAATAAAAGAAAAAAATTACTATTAAAAAAGCGAAAAAAGAAAGAGGATTCGTCGCTAAAAAAAAGCAAAAAACCCTTAATTAAAGAAAAAAAAGAAAACATAACACCAAAATAAACTATATTAAGGTAATACAGCGTAATAACTAGAAGAAATGGAAAGGCGCAATCAACATAAAAATAAAAGATCTAAAAGATAGAAAGATTTTCTTTAAACTAATTTAAAAACTAAATAATAATACAGAAATTATTATATTAAAACTAGTATTTAATCTAAAAAAAACCCCAGAAACGAGAGAAATCCTAAAATATAAAATAAAACTAATAGCAAAGAGATTCTCGCAAAAATACGGTATAAATTATATAGAAACTTTTATACCAATAATCGAATTAAACGCACTAAAAATAATAATCGCAATCACAACGAAGTACGAATAGAAATTATACCAAATAAACATAATTATAACATTCCTAACAGCCGATCTTAAAAAGCATTTTAAAATATTCATAAAAGTACCCGCAGAATTAAAATCACATTTTAGAAAATATATATATATCCTAAAAAGTTTATACAAGTTAAAATAAATAACGCATCTATAATACTTTCTGTTATCAAAGTTCCTAAAAGAAATTGGATTTTTAACATCACCAACAAACCCTACAATAATAATTAAAAAATCGAATAAAATAGTAATCGAAATTTATATCGATAACCTACTAATCATAAAACCGAACGAAAAAGCAATTACTCAAATTAAAACCCAATTAAAGGAACGATTCCATATAAAAGATCTAGAGAAGGCTAAAACTATTCTGAGAATTAGAATTCGATAATCAAAAAACAAAATCACACTTAACCAATTAGTCTATACCGCTAGAATAATCGAAGAATTCTTATATAATAATTTATTCAAATATTCTACGCCCATAGAAACAAACGCAATAAAATCTTTATATAATGACTCTAACAGAAACCTCACACTAGAAAAAGAAAAGAAATATTATGAGCTATTCGGAAAACTATTATAATTATTGAATATAAGATCAGATATCGTAATAATTATTAATAGAATAGTAGTATTCGCGTCGAAAATATGCCACAACTACTAGAAAATATTGTTCTAAGTATTAGGCTATATAAGCAAAATAATTAATTTCGGGATTATATATAAAAGAAAAGAAACAACCGTTGATAAAATATCACCAATAGACTACTACAACGTTAACCACAATATTATCGCATATACAAAAACTATAAAAATACTAAACGAGATAACTTTCTCTAATACTAACTATACACAAAATTATAACGACCGAAAGTGTCTCCTAAATTATTTATTAATAATCAACGAAAGAATAATTATAAACCTAAATAAAAAAATAGCATCAATAACAAAATCAACTACTAAAACCGAATATGTTAGTTTAAGCGAAGTAGTAAAGAAAACTCTATGGTTAAGAAGATTAATTAAAGCGATTAAAGGTAAGGAAATAGATATAACTATTCTAATACTATTCGGGGACAATAAGAGAGTAATCCAAATTAGTAAGGGTATTTCGAATACTTCGAAAGTAAAGTACGTAGATATTCTATTCTATTATATTGTGGATGAGATGAGAAGAGGAAACTTTAAGGTATACTAGATTCCAGGAATGAGTATATTTACCAATGGTATAACAAAAGTATTATTTTGAGCTATTTTTGAAAAGAATAGAAGTATAATTAGGGTTTACGAAATTATAAGTTAGAATAAGAGAGGAAAAGAAAATCTATTTTTATAAAGTTATAAATAACCTCATTTTTCATATAATATAGACTATATCAGATCAAGGGGAGTGTTGGAGTTCGGACTACGACTCCACTATAAAAGTGGGTCAGAGAAACTCTTCCTGTCCATATATAATCTAGCACCTCCTGCCCTTACAATAGAACGGTAATTATCCTACAACAACAGAAAGTTCTGGGGGGAATGGGCATCTTGTCTGGCCCATAACACCGCCGGAGAGGTGAATTTCATAGCTATTTGCCTCTTGAAGGCACCCTTCAATGCGACGCTGGGCTCCTAATCCTTTCTTGTTTTTCAAATCCTCTATCCATTGTTTGATATACCTCGGAAGCGAAACTTCCGTGGTCACAACTGGTTGCTGACCTTCCTCGGAGCGGACGAAATCCTCAATGATAATATGCTTTCCAAAAACACAGCTCATGACGCCAAAAAACAGCCTGTTTGAAAGAATGCCGACATGGTTCTTGCATCGTGCTGTGAGAAGTCTCCAAGTAATAGAAGCTCCTTGGTAATTCCCGAGCGTTGTGGGTAGCTGGTGAACTCACCATCGTCGTACGTAAAGCCCTCCAAAAAAGGGACGTTTGGCCAGGAAATTAGACTGTTATCTGCACGAGGCAGTAGATCCATCCTCGTTATGATCTGAGGAGAAGCTAAATTTCGGATGCAGGTTGAGAGCTGAATTTTGTTCCTTCAGAGTCGCGGTGAGATATTATGTTAGCATTTTTTATCCCCGGCTGACATTTTTTCACCTTGCATATGATACCCCGCCATCCGCTTTTTGGCTGGACTAAAAACACGACGTTGCACGCCGATGAAAGCGATCCTGGGCAGCCTTATCTCAGTAACTCAGACGGCGTTAGGTTGTACCCGGCCCAACAAACTTGCACCGTCGGAACAATAGGCATCCTCTATTTCTATGGAGCACCTCGTCTTCACCCCCAGTGGTCCAGGAGGGACAACGTTCGCATTCCGTGCTACGACCCTTGCCACAGACTGGACGCAAGAGGAAGACGTCCCAGAATTCCAAGCTCCTCTCACACAGTGGCTTGGATTTCAGCATGAAAGCCACCCACTCGTATTGGAGTTCCTCGAGTATCCGGAAAAGCGCGGTTGGGATCTCGCTGCGATATGGGAAGGAAGACCTCAGGATTCACATCCTTCGTTGGCGAGACTGTCGAAACATGAGGTGGCTCATCGTGTGGTGTCTATGATGCAGAGCTGGTTCTATTTCGGGATACTTGAGGTGGTTATTGGGAAGCGAATAGCCGTATCTTACTTGATGCGTATAGGCGAGGATGGAGAGAAGTACTTGTATAGTCGGAATCTGCATTTCTGCATGCGAGCATGGATTTTCACTACAAGACTCACCTCCCCAGCGAGGCAAAACGCAACCAATGTGAAAATCTCAAGAATGCTGGGATCTGTGGGAGACTGGATTATGCGCATGAACACATACGCAGATTCGCGTCAGATGAGATTTCACAAGAAAATGGAAGAGGCATGTCCTGGCTTCGGGAGACTTTTTGAGAGTATCGTGCCCGCGATCCTTCGGTTAGCAGTGGTGGTTGACCGGGTGAGATTGACAGTATCTGGGGGTTTGGTCGCGAATCGCGGATGGCATTATCCCCATTCGGAGGCACAAAGACAGCTTCACGTTTTAAAAGAACGTGGATGGTGCCCATATATTGTTAGCGTTCTCAGAGGGTTGACTGGCGCAACGACGATAGATTGGTTGACGACTTTCGTGGCCTGGCCTGGGAACGAAGCTCACGAGCATGATACCTGTTCAGAAAAAGAATGCCAAAGAAACACCATTGCCTGGGAGACTTATCGGATCAAACATCGACCAAACTGTACTACTTCATCCTCTTGCCGCTACTTGAAACCCGATCTAGCAAAGACTTTAGAAATTTTGAAGAATGGAAATATACCGGTAATCAGACTTGATGATGGCCTGCTACAAGTTTATTCTCAATCAACGAAGGAGCCCGGAGAATACGTTGCATTTTCTCATGTTTGGGTCGACGGCATAGGCAGCAGCACTGAGGATGGGCTACCTGCTTGTCAGCTGTCCTTTCTCCAAGAAGTTGCTCAAACTGTCTCGAATAAACCCAACGCTGTTTTCTGGATTGACTCTTTGTGCGTACCCAGAAAACGCAGCGCTCGCCGAAAAGCAATCATCGCCATGCACGCCACGTACTTGAACGCATCGGAAGTTCTCGTTCTAGATCGCAAGATTCAACTCCACCCAATATCCTCTTCTTTCGAGGTCCGCCTTTGTGCAATCTTCACTTCGGGCTGGATGCAGCGCCTATGGACTTTCCAGGAAGCTGTACTAGCTAGGCGTCTAGTTTTCAAGTTTGCGGATGGGCTCTTTCGCTTAGAACCTTCCACTATGGTGAGCCCCACGCTTCATCTCAATATCAGTCCTGTTTGGAATGCCTTAGGTGCGCATCTAATACGTCTCCGAGGAATTGGTATTACCACAAGAAATATTACTACCGTCAGCCGCGGTTTAAGTTTCCGCTCGACGGCGAGGTATACGGACGAAACATTGGCAGTAGCAGGTGTGCTTGGAATAGACGTCAGGCTTCTTTTGGGTGGCATAGGAGGCACTGGAGAAGTCAATGATGATGAGGAAGATGATGAAGATAGAACAGAGTGGTCCGAACTATGCTGGCACTGCAAGCTACAACTCGAGAATGAAAACGTCAAGATTCAGCAACAGCGCATGGCAACTGCCCTAAAAGCCATCGGCCAACTTCCTCGCGACATAATATTCTTGAAAGGGGCCAAACTACCGATTCCAAATTTTAGCTGGGCTCCTCTAACACTTATGTCTCGCACGAGCGCTCTTAGAAGCGGTGAATATACGGGTGGCGATACAGGAGGTAATCCTGGAAATGCTTCTGGGGCGGATGCACGATGTACTGATGCGGGCTTAGCTGGCTTCTGGTGGCTATTTCCCTTGCAGTTGACAAGAAGTGCAAACGAGAAATCTATTCATTACATGTGCTCCTTCAAGGCTCGAAGCGTATTCCGTATTAACTTCGCAGAAGAGGCGTGGCCCCTAGGCCCAGAAGAATGGGAATATAATGCTATAATTGTCGACGCCAATTTGGAGCACCATTTTGTTGATGGTCAGATCCTCACAGGTTTGGCCATTATATCTGCATCACAGCCAAAGGTCTACCGCACTGTTGGACGGGTGTTCGTTGAGAGATTGCACGGAGAGGAAACACTCCAAGACAAAGGTTCTTCTATGTTCTTACCACCCTCCGAGGGTTTCGCGCCGGCCGACTTGTCTTGGGAACAAATCACCCTCACCTAATTCAAGCTAAATATATCGTTTCGAATTCGTTATACTGTATATAATTTCGGGTTTTGCGGAATATTTATTTGTACGAATCGAATCGCTCATTTTAGGCTCTCGAATCGAACTTCTTTAAAACTCGATTCGATTCGTTGAGAGCTCTACTTGGCAACTGCAGCGTCTGCGTAGTCTCGTAAACAGCCTTCCTAAACCACCTCGCTTTCTTTGGTTTGATACCTTTTGTATTCCGAGAAAAGCACAAGCCCTTCATCTCCAACATCAGACGAATAAATGCCCAGGCCACTATTATCCTAGTTTTGGATGAGGAACTCGTGAAGTCGAATCCTCTGGCACAAAATCTACCCAACCTCCTACATAAACGCCAACCCACCATCCCACCAACTCTTCCCAACATACCACCCATACCCCCTATACTCCCAACACCACCACCCATCGCCTTCACCTCCAAACCCCAAGCCCCTCATCAAGCTAACAGGCACCGGTTCAAAAAGCCAGATTCCCCCACGCGCGAAATCATCAGCCAACCACGAGGAGGTGGAAAGTACCCATGTTGCTGCAAATACGAAATTCGACGCCCTTCTGATACTTCTCGGAAGAGTTTTGATTCCGGGATGTAGGAGTGTGCAAAGGGTGGTTTGGATGAGGATACCCAGGGCTTGCAACATGAAGAAAATAGGCGAGTGCATGGGATACGTCTTGGGAAGCATGGTAATGGACCCTGCGTAGTGAAAAAGGCCTGAGATCGCGAAAGCTGTAAAGAGTGCCAGGTATTTGGAAGTGGTTGATTTGGCAGACATGTATCCATTCCTGATAAGAAAAGTTGTCGGGGCCGCAAAGGGGAAGCGGAAGGTTTGATGCCACCAGCTTCCCCAAAGCCCATTAAGTCCTTTATCTAGGATATTGGAGAAGGAGCCCCAGTTTGTGGAGTAGAGCCATGCTTCTCCACGCAGACCTAAGACTTTGGGTCCGAGAACGAGACATCCAATGATGGGGGAGAAGTTGAAGGTTAATTCGAGCGCGATGAGTAGGGTGGCGGCCGTGAAGAGGAGACGGTAGCATTGTAGTGCTACCGGCGAGAAGGCCTGAAGGAAAGGTGGGAGTGCGTACGTGGTGGGGCCGAATATGAAATAGGGGTCTTTCATCATGCTGGTCTTGAAGATGTCAAGGAGAATGTAGCCTACAATGAATCGAGGCAATTGAGCATGGAATAGCTCTCGGCGGGTATTATAACGTCGTAGGCCGGTGTAAGAGACTCCGGATTTTGCGGATCTTTGATCGAGTCCTGAGAGCTGAGCACTGATCGGTTCTGGAGGGGATGGTAGAGGTGGGATCGCTAGATTCCACCCGGGTTGTCGTAGGCTGACGAGGAGATCCATCACCCAGCCTAGTCGTTTGGAAAAGTTCTCCTTCTCTGGGTATGGCTCCCAGAAATATTCCTCGGTACTTTCTCCCCTGGCAACGGCACTCGCGCTTGCAATGCCATCTTCCTGGGCGTTCTCTCCGCCCAACTTTGTCTTCCGGTGTCTGACGGTCGATGCATCGTTTGGCGTGGGAACCCCGTTCGCCTCAATTGTGACAACCCCCGAGTTCTCGCTTGTATGCGCTTTCCTGTCTGAAGTCTCGAGATCTTCACGGCCTGCCTGCTGTTCCCGTGAAGCGCTCTTCTGAACTCTTTTCACATCCCATTGCGGCCGATAAAACACCAACCACGTCAACGCCATCACCCATCCCCAAGAAGACATCACCCCCATGACAAAACTCCAGGCAAAACTGCCACTACTTGTCTCCCACATCGTCTTCCACTGCCACCAACTCAACCAGCCCAACAGTAGCCATCTCGCGTTGTACAACCAAGGTCGATTCTTGTGCGGGATGAGGAGGTAGGCGGCGACGACGATGTAAGCAAAGAGATGGTAGTGTAACAGAAAAGGGCGAAGCGTGCCCTCTGCTACCAGCTTTTCAAAGTGAAAGCGATAGACTTCGGCGACCTGATGATGGGTAGGTGGCGGACCGGTCGACGTGAGATGGGAGAAGAGCTCGAGATTCGGCATGGCGGTGATGTTATGGAAGTGGTGAGGTGAAGGCGGGAGAGAAGAGAGGTCGGGAGCAAGCGGTGTGTCTGTACTGCTCCATCGTAGGATGTACAAGACAAGCGCGTTGTCCGTAGTGTCGTCGCGATGTGGAAGCGAGGTTGTCCAAAGGTAAAGTTGTCTGTCTAACGCGAGGTACCACGGTACACGAACTTTTGATTCATGGTGACCCCTGCTAATCGTGAATGAATGACGTCAAGAGCCACTCTGGCGAATTTCTTTTTGTTTTTCTCGTCCAAACTCTCATCCTTACTTCTCCTTACCTCTGGCTCGATATAGAAATAGCGCAACAACGCCAAAGTTTCACGAAGGTCAACAGCTGAACACGAAAGCCTCGGGCGCCCGGCGAAGTCATAAGAGGAATCTTCTTCGACCAACAATCTTGGCGCTTTCCCTACTTTCCGGAACAGCCGCAACCACGAGAACGGCCATGCCGGTTGGTACGTACGTATCGTGGCTTTGATATGTTTCCATGCACGAGCAGGTAGGCATCTATTGAGGTTCTTGATTCTGTTCGTCTACGGCTACGACGGCTACAACGGAAGGTAACTCGTGCCCGAGTAAATTCCGAGGCTGGGTTCGCCGGCTGCTTCGGTGTTTCCAAGTGGGAATGCGTGAATGCGTGAGAACTTTTTCTGATGTTTATTGGATTCTTTGGTTGATGCGTGGAAATTGAGAAAAAAATGTTGGCGAGGTATACCAGGCATTCGAGGGGTAACAGTTCCAGGTCAAGCCCCCCTATCCGAATAGAAGCGAACGAGTGGGGTAGCTTTGCCCTCCCAGACGCGGATTTGTAGCACGTGCTCTCGCGATTTTGATTTGGAATCGTGATTACTTGGTGGCAAAACCTCGAGATGACCAATCCAAAGTTGGCTTTTGGCATCGAGAACTTCACAAACTTCGGGATAGAGATGTTTTTGGGGTTGGAAATTGGTTTGACTGCTGCCAAATGACCATCTGTTACGCGTTATACGTCTGTCGTACACATATGTTGTTCCAAATTTGGTCTTTAGTTTGAGTATGTTTTTTGGTATTTTCTTTTTCCCTATCAATGAGATCTAGCTATTTCGCCCTTCATCAGCCGTGAACTAAGAGATCTATCTCATTACCACACCCTTGCCTTGGCATTATCATTAACTCGGCCGTAGTTTTCTTCCATTTCCTCATGTCCCAAGATCCCAGATGATGATACAAAACTCTTTTTTCTTTCCTTTCCGGAAACTTTCATATCCTATTCGAACCCATCAATCTCTCGACAACACTCCTCAATCTCTCCCTCTCATCTTCACTCTCCTTCAACTGACTCCTCAACTCCTCCACTAATCGCTTTGTCCTTTCCCGGAATGCCATCTGCGAGGCTCGGTTCTGCTGTCTTCTCCGTTCGATTGAGGAAGGCGAGGGTGGTGGTTTCGGTTTGCTGCTTTTACTTTGCTTGCTTGTCTTCCTCGAATTGGTAGAAGATTTCGGCGATACATGCTGCGAAGGGGGGGACGAGACTTGTTTTGGCGTTGACTCTGCCGCTTTTGACTGTGGTTGTGGTCGCGGTGAAGATGTAAAACTCTGAAGCTTCTGAGGTATCGTGAGTGGCGAAGTCTCGAATTCGCGTTTTATATATGGCGACGCGGTCGAAGTCGAGAAGAGGTTTCCGCGCGGGATCTGAAATTCCTCCTTTCCCAGTGCCAGCTCATCCCCATTCGTCGATGTCGTGTAGTTGTCAATCATGGCGTTTGAATTTATTGTCCTCGGCGAATCTATCGAGGCATTGGTGCTGGGCGAATACGAGGCTGTGAGATTTTCAAACTAGCGGCAATCATCAGTTTGATGTCGGGCGATGTAAAGTTTTACTGTGGTGGCTTACAGGAAATTGTTGTGAGATGAGGGAATCAAAAGGATTCTCTTCTTCCAGATATCTGGGATCCGACTCGATGGGCTCGAAGAGCGAGAAGTCAGCCCATTGATCGAGGTTATCGTATGCCTCGTAGTTATCAATCATCGCCGTGTTGTTGAAGCCCATGTTTGGTTCGTCAAATTTGGTTGGGAAATTCATTGGGTTGAATGTATTAACTTTGTTCTGAATTTCTATGTGTGTATTTTGGTGTTTGTGTTTTGCTAGTAGGTACTTGAGGCGGATTCAATTTTTTTTTATCAGGAACCAAAAACGCGTCTCTGAAAAAGAAAGCCGACGCGGCCTTTAGTATCTAATTCTTCCCGACTGCAAGCCGAATATGCAAGCCACGCATGTACAAGCAGGCAGCTCCAGAGCGCGGCAGGGCTCGCTCTATGACGCACAGTAAGATTCACGCTGGTCACATTACAAACGTATCATCTAATCATTCAGCATATCCCCAGATATCCAAGGGCTTCCGTGGCTTCCCAGTGTTTCCGTTCCTCTTCTCGCCGACGGATCCATGGATTCCTCGGAGATGCACAAACTCCACCGCCGTCTCTGCCTCCTGCATCGGAAATACAGCATATGTCAGTTCGGAATTAAAGTTGCGGCAGCATCCTGGTTTGACACCACCCTGCCTCGAGCCCGCCTTGCCATTTTGACCACGCCTTTGCGCTATATTTGCGTGCCCTTCCCTGCGTCATGATGCAGCGAAGACGATTTGAGTGCTTCTAGAAAAGCCGTATTTCCGTCCGATTCGGCTGGCCGGCAAGGAGGAACACAAAATGGGAACCGGCGGTTATGTATTCCCGAAGCCGTGGGAACTTCAACTTTTCACCAACATCAACATCCCTCGAAAATTTCCCAAGATTCAATGTCAAAAGAGTAGGTACTCCTCAAATCCAAAACTGTCAACCTTTCGAAATTCTGCCAGCCAGAATTTGAAGGGAAAGCTTACAAACCCCCACGACACAGAAATGCTACGGAGCAAAATCGGCATGCTGCCCACGTCCCAAAAGAGTTGGAGGGTATATGTTGCGGAATAAGAAGATGGCATGCCGATATCCGCAGCGCGACGGCAATTCTACGCCGGTGTGGAGAAGGAGTTGTTCTAGAAGAGCCTCAGAGTCAAACATACGACTCTTGCAGTGAGCGGTGTGTTTATCCATGCGGTCCGTCAGCACTATGAAATGGGGTGTGTGAAGGGACCCTGAGGCATATGCAGGGCATATCCAATTGTGAGAGAGCAAATCCCGAGCGTCGCGATGGGAGATAGGCTGTCAGCATGGTCACCTGAGTTTGCGAGGTTTGGCTATGGTCAAATCCCGAGGATTTAAGTTGGATGTTGGAGGGGGGATAAATAGAGCTGGATGCAGCAGTGATCTGTTGTCGGTTCTCGGCGTGTGAGTCTGTCGCTGGCAAACATAACATGCTAGCGTCCCAAAGCGGTATCCAGAGACGAACTCAAATAAGATCTCGATGGAGCCGATTCTCGGAGGTATTTCTTCACCCCACCTTTCCAAGCCCTCTCCCTCGGTCTCTGCTGACAAAAAGGGGGTTTGCTTACATTATTGACGAGCTTCAACCTCGTGCCAGAGGATAATGTCAGCTTGAATGCAAGGGAACCCTTTCCAGAACTCTTCCCGGAATGTCAGCTGCCTCGTGGCAGTATCGCAAAGGTAAGCTTAAACTTAAAGTTTTTACAGTAGGTAGTGCTAGCGAGGATGAAAGGTGAGACTAGGGCGGGTGATTGAAAGCTTGTTCTCTGGTGTAGTGGAGGGGTATCGTAGTTGGAGCTATGGTTGAGGGCTTGGTTGGCTATCATAGAACGACAATACTAGCTGCGGGTATCAAGCGTTATCCACTATGCAGGAACACTTTGTATCCGAGAGCTGGTAGAAGGGAAGTGTAGATGCTGATATGTTTGGAGGGAGTGGTATTTTGGATTAGTACCAATGCCATGTCTGAGCAATATCTATGTACTAGCACTGTGTTACCCCTCAAAAGAAACAAAAGAGGACTGCTTCTATTTTATGATTACTTATCAGGTACAGCCGGCTTAAACCGCTCCTGTAACACGAACATCACACCGACCGAATCGCGTATCTGGGGCTTATTTGGGCCGTTCCCGACCGGCGTATGGGAACCGAATTGAATATAGAGTGTCCCCCTGAATTCGGATAGGATGTGCCCAAGCATCCCGTCACGGATATTCCACGGGCTCAAGATCTGACCGGCTGTTAATCAGAACCCACGCACCCCCCCGAAATCTGCTAGCGAAAGTTCGGAAGAAGATGTATAGTATTTATCTACTGTGGTTCTTGGTAAAAGTAAGTAAGATACTGTACCACAGTAGGTAGATAAAGCGAAATATCAGAAGTCCTCGCTGAATTTCAAGACAGTATCCTCTAGTGCAGTGTAGTAATCTTTCGTGGATTTTCAAATGAGAATATTAGGCAATGTATTGGCGCTACAGTAGCACCTTCTGCTATGTGAGGAAGTTTGAAATTTATGTTAGGACGAGTTCTGCTCATGAGCTTTTTAATAAGAGCTACTGGTAATTGATCCGGCTAAATATTTGTAGTGTGTAGGAAGGAATGTCGTAGTTGAGTTGGGTTAGGTTGATGTAGATGGTACTATTCGTTGAGTTGGGTGTTAGTGTTAGTAGTGCGAGAACTTTACTTTAGTTGGCTTGACAAGTCAACTAAAGTCAGAGACTTACTTGGCTGGAGTTGGCTTGCGTCGAAAACTACGCAAGAAATCGAGTAGTTTGTAGTTTGTGATTGTGGTCGAGGGAAGGTGTGTCGGAACCTAAAACTCGTAAACTTATCATTATATCATACAACAGTAATTGGAATACAAGACCCCTCTTCTCCCGTTTTGACCTCCATTGTACCATATCCTTAAAGAGAATTAAGATTGAAATAGGAGAGGGACTCCCGTTTTCTAAGTCTCTTTCGTTTTGATCTCTTTCGTACCAGATCCATATAGAGAATTAAGATGAAAGCGGAAGAAAAGGGGGGTCTTGTATTCCGGTAATATCGAAGAGCTTAGAATAACGTAAAAAGTCTCTTGAAAATCAAAATAACGTCGAATGAGATCTCTTTGATACTTTGCGAAGGGTAGGTAATACGATAGATACCCCCTTACGCATAGCGAAGCTCTTAATGATGTACGTTTCATCTTTATCTTCAAATCCTAATTTCTTTTCCCTGTGCTTTCATTTCTATAGGCTATCCTGTTCTATATTTATTGTCACTTCAACCCCGAATTCCAGATTTGGGTACTCTATATTGCTTGTTATATTTAGAGGAGATGCGTCATTGAGGTGAAGTAAACCCCATTGTGTGAGATGAAGAATCTGTTAGCACGTTTCTTCCAACTGCTTTTATCATGGGGAAATTCTAATTGTTAGCTAGCTCTTTTTTTGGTGCCGCTATGGAATTGTGGGTGTTTGTGGGGATAGAATATTATAAGGGGAGGTGAAAAGATGTGAAATTGTGATGGAGGAGGTGGATTGTGAAGTAGTCTAGTTGAGAAGCGCAATTTTGAACTTTGGATAGTTGTAGGTTTATATTGTTGTTTCTGTAATGAACATAACCGTGGATATGATAATATGATGGGCGTTTGGGGATAATTTGGGGATAATGTTGCTTGAAGAATCGAGGCAAATTTCGCGTGTCAGAGGTTTTTTGTCTTGAATAATGCGTTTAAACACTTGTCATATATTAGTTAGCGGCCGCATCTTTTCTAAAGGTGTCGAGAAACGGGTATGATGTTTTAAATATTAACTAAATTGCCCATAGAGGAAGAAAGAGATCTAAAAGCAAGGGTTGAGGATACTGTATACTCTTTTCGGACCCACTTCTCGTCACCCACCAAAGCATCCTTTCCTTCCCACAGTGTATTTTCTTATTTACCATTTATCTTTATGTCGTCGCACAAAAGGTCCCTTGTCTTTTCATCTTCGGTCAATTTGTACATGGCTGTCTAAAATATTCCAAGAGAATGAGGCATGGCTTGAAAGGAGATCGGTTGATAATTGAAAGAGAGCCATTGGGCGGGCTCTTGTATTGGACTTCAATCAAGGAGTCCAAATCAGGGAATGGTTAGGTGAACCTATTAGGTTACCCATTGCTCGTCAAAACCCACCTTACCAAGCGAGTAGGAATGATCCACGCCTATACGCTCCGCAACCAGCAACGGCCTTTCGGGATTCAGCCGTACTATATATTGCACATGCCGTCCACTGCAACGTTTTGTTGGCGTCCCCTCTCACTATATACCCATGGTGGGTTGAGGAGATAAGGTTCGGCAAATCAGCACTGACATTTTTCGGAAATCGACGCACGCGAGAGGTGGGGATGCGGGATTTTTGAGATGCAGATCGGAGAATTACAATGGCATCTATATCCGGGGCACATGGTAACTTGTAACTGATTTATTTCATTATTCGTTATTGATATCTAGTTCAACCAGAAAGCGTTCAAAGAAACTCGTGGATCTAGGCGTATGGGTCTGCTCTGTTGACCTTTGCCACTTCAGTAACACACAACTAGTCACACTAGCACCAATCGTAGCACCTGCCTCAATCAGAGGAGACGTTGACAAAGAGAAAATTCGAAAAAGCGAACAGAGAATTACATTTTTTGCGATTCCAAGTCTAGCCGTCGCGCCCTGCACTAACAATTGTGATGACTCCCTGGTTTGACACATAATCGGTCATGTTTTTTCCTTCTTTGAGCTCTATCACATCTCCTCGAGCTCCTAGCGCCTTCCATTTGTTGCGCGAGTTGATGTGTTGTTCGGTTGTGTATCTCACGCTGATGGTGTGTTTCATGGAAGGATTTATGTGGCCGGATGCGGTGACGAGAAGGCTGGGGCACCAGCGTTTGAGAATGGGTTTTAATGCTGGGGCTGGATGGAAAGTGTGTTAGTTGTGGATTTTGTATTTAGGAGAGAAACAGTGGGAAGGCAGTAATGAGATATTGAGATTTAAATGTTCAAGTGAAGAGTTGGAGAGTGAAACTTACCGGAGACAGCAAAAATCCCCATTGCTATTTCGAGACCACTCCAGGTTGTAAGGTCGTAAAAGTCCCCTGCACGTAGAGAGTTAGATTGTCTCGGGTGCAAGAAGTGATTGACTTACAAGTAATATCCTTTCCAGCATCGTTTCCCAACAGGACCAGCATTCGTGACATCCGAACACAGGCAGCAACAATGACAAGCCAGCTGAGTGTCATAATAATGTAAAGCATAGCCTTCTGCTTAATAGCCAACTGTAGCTTCCAAACCCTTGGCGCAATCAAAGCAATCAACCAAGCGTCCGTAAAAATATTGCCCAAAGCATTGACCCAGAAAGAAGCCTTGGTGTTCAAACACGTCGAAGCGATATTTCGATCCCAAGTTCCGCTAATAGGCGAGCATTGGAAAATTGTGAATATGACCGTGGGGAGGGTGTAAAGAGTAATAAATGCGACTGTTCCGTAAACCAGATTTCGCATCGTACGATCAGCGAAGAGGCGAAGGTAGAAGACACAAACGCTGATTTTCGTTATGGCGATGGTTGTTTGATAAATGATCATCCCGGAGTATTGCAGCTTAAGCATAATTGTTCCGTAGTCTGTATTCTGGGTGGGAATATCGGTTTGATGATGACCATCTCCGTACATGGTCTCGAAGCCCGAACATGTACAAAATAGCACAGAGCCCACCTACGAACATGATATTAGAACCTCTTTCATCAAAATTCTTCCATTTCCTTGAAAACATACCCAGGAGATAACTACGATTGTATCATCGAGACCCCAACTGCCCAGCAGGATTGCTCGAGCATAAACCCGTCCAAAGAAAAATATTGTTGCGAAGATTTGGGGAATAAGGAGTCCAAGAAGAATATCAGTAACCCGTGAAGGTCCAGTGAGAGTGCTGCTCGACGTGCCTAGGTTACCCGCGCCTCCGGTATTCGTTCCATTCAACATCGACATCTCATGTCTCGGTGATTTCAACGATCGTGGTTAAAAAGGTAGGTATCGTACATCACAAAGTCCGAAACATCTCACATCAAGGAATTAGAGAGGACGTCAAGAAGTACTTATAAACTAGTGTTGTCCACATCTTTTTGTCCAGGGGTTGAACTGTTCCTGGTACAGTAGCTGCCCAAAACACGGATAAATCCAGCTTCATGACTCTGAAGTGGCGGGAGGGGCGTCCAAGGTTTTTTGATGGTTGGAGTCGTTCTAGCGGAATCTAGCCTCTTTGTGGGGGATGCTATATTAATATGGGGTCCTTAAGGCCCACGCTGGCCACTCAAAATCCTCCTTACCGGTACCAGGGGGACCCTCCTTGGCAGTTGACGAATGAAAGACGCAAAGAACAAGGTGGAACGCGTCAATTCCCCTGCTCATAAGATCAAGTACAAAATCAATTCCCCGAAAAAAGTCAAAAATCACGCAACGTAGCTACCGTGATTCTTAAGAGGTTTGATGTACATCAAGGAGCCTCCCAAGAAGTTAGAACTCTGCAGCCAAAAGATCTGCGGACAAAACTTTGATGGAACATCATTAGAAAATGATTTGCGTTCTTTCCTGGCTCCTGGATGTCGGAAAGATTCTTGCGGTTCAGGGTTTAACCAAATGCTGCGAGATAGTGGGGATAATGTCCGTCATGTCCCACTTGTCGCTGCCGGGGATCAAAACACTGCGGAAGCGTTCTTTGCTGGGTTCATCGTATTATTGCGTGTCCGCTTCACAAGTCCACTGGCTAGGAGGGGATACGGCATCGAATTCTCGCGGAGGCTCACCGTCGTCGGGACGCATCCCCGAAAGGTTGAATTTCTTTTGGCTGGCCACTTCGCTGGAACGAGCAGAAGAACTCTCGGTTTTGAGTCGCATATAGATTGAAGGTACGCAAGCGGAGCGCCGGAGCCGCGCCTAACTTAGTTTAGGTTTGATAGGCAGCCAGCCCTACGGTTCTACCGGTATATAACGTAGTATCATAGAATGCGGGGAAATGAGACAGTGACGAACAGAAGAGATAACAGAGAGATTCAAATGTGATAGGTAGTACGCCAAGCTACTGTACTGTGCGTGAAAGATCGAGCTGCAAGTTACCCCCCTTTATCACGTTTTTGATGCGGATAATAAAATGCAAAAAGTTAAAGCCACGCGTCGCTTCCGATCGGCATTTATGCCGGATGCAGCCGTCAGCCAACGGGAGATTGACGACCCGCATCCTTGGCCCGATCTGGTGGATCGAAGGTCAAGTTGCGACCAAGGTTTTCGATGCCGGAAAAGCAAGCGAAATCATCGCCAGAACCGTGCTTCAAGAAATGTAGGTTGAGGACTTGGCGTTTTTTTTATATTTATAAAACACAGTATGATTTTCGACTTTCAACTTTGGACTTGTTTACTTGCGTCTTCACTGGCATTTATTTCCTTGTCTACTGCACTGTAGTATTGAGTCCTGAAGAATATTGCCAAGCTTAACTGAGGGGTTCTATTCGGACCGTCGCCACCCTCCGACTCGCTGAAAAACAAGAAAAGTGATTTTAGGAGGGGGATTTGAAAGGCTCTGCATGACAAATATACCTGCAAAATCTGCAATATTCAATTCAATCGTCAGAGAGCAAGCTATGCAGAATAACACGAGATCGCTCATGGCAAGGAAATGCTAGGTCACCATTGGTGAACCGTACTTGAGTTGAAGACGGGCCAGCTCCCGAAAGTTCTGTCGCGTCTGAGGACGACGTTGACGCGCCTCGACCTTATTCACTTGCTCGGATTTATACTTCCAACGCATAATGCTTGCGCCGAAAGGAGTTATAGCAACGCAAAACGGGTAAGGGCTGGTTACAAAGGGACAGTTGAAGTTGCAATTACAATCAATTGTCTTAAGCTGCGTCGCGTGTGTACTCGCTTATTAGCGAACTCGGTTAGAACTCGATAGGGGAGATCGTGCAAACTTCAAGGAAACTGTACGACTTCATAGGTGGTGAACTCACGATATTAAAAATGGCAGTCAAAGAAAGAATGGAAAAAGCGGAATTGATTGCCTCTGTTGAGTTACTGGAAAGTGATGTTTTCTGTTTTGTGAGTATGAGATTTTCAAATCCCTTCATTTTCAACTGAAGACCCGCATAATTGAAATGCAATTGGTTGCTTCCTGTGCGCACGCATACCTTCGTTATCAACTACTGTATCTCCTGAATATGTAATGCTGGTACTACAACGATGAGTAGATTTTCGCTTACTGTACTACTATATTCTGCGAAAATATCGAATTGGCTTGATGTACGATGCATAATGGATGCAGAAGGTAAGTTGAATGTAATTCTAGGACTACATTACATTCTCTTTACCCTCATCTGAAGCCTACCTAACAATCCGACGGATTATTCTGGCCAACTAGTGTATATGGCATGCACGTTATGGCTTCAACGTCTTGTCAGTTGCGAGTTCGAGCTCCAAAACTGTAATTAGACTGCATAAAGTTTGACTGAGATATTTCAGCCAAGCAATGGTTAAAATTGAGAGGCAGCTACGAAGACAGGGGTACGCGGGTATTGCCTCTAATGCTTTCCTGATTACAAACCCTAAACGAACTTGTTGACACAGTTGGTGTTGAATCTTCTGCTGACTGTAATACTAGGGTGATATCGGATCAACAATATTTTGGACAGAAGAATATTACAGAGTACATATCTCAATCTCGTTCTTCCAATAAAGCCATTTCTGCTTCACCTGCCTCCCTACCCCTGAAGTCTCGCTTCCAGTTCAGTTCCAAGAACTTGCGGCGAGCTCTCTTCAACAACACTTCCTACAAGCTCAACTCTTTCAAATTGACTTTCACGTCCGTTCATCTGTATTGGTGCCGAAACAGCGGGTGAAGCAGGCCAATGTAACTCGACCAACTCATGATCAGAGGGTTGAGTTGGTGAACCAAATCATTCTTCTTTTGCATACTGCGGTGGAGCACCGTCAGTCCAGGGGATCTGCTTAGAATTCACTCGTTGAGATGATCTGCGATAGCGAAAGAAGAATATAAGTGCTCCAATTCCAATAATAACAATTGCGCCCGCTCCTATGGCAATGATGATTATCGCTCCGGTTGAAATAGACTTCGAGGTTGTTTGTATTGATGCAGAGGGATTGTTGGTGGATGTCGCTATTGGAGCTTGTGGTGGTAGAGTACTTGGAATCCAAGTTGGTACGCTTCCCCCAGATACGTCAACAGTTGAAGACAATAACGAAGGCTCTCCAGTAGATAGAACTGTTTCTGAAGATGATGGTAGGGTAGGTGTCGATGTCGCTCCGATCGTAGTGGAGCCACCGTCAGTAGGCGTGACGATTGACGTAACTGTACTTATGCTTGATGTCTCCTGAAAAGACTTACTGTAGATTAGCATAATTAAAGGTCAATTTGAATTTTGGGATGGACCTACGGGGCTTGGGGTGGGTGCAAGCCGAAACTCGCCGGAAAAATCCCAACTCGAAGCTTCTTGATCCTGGAGGAAAAATGCCCAAGTGCAATTGATGCTACCATCCGAATTGGGTATTGGCCACAGAAAAGACTGGCTCATTGTGTCGTCTGGGATTATTTAGTGAGTCGGGACTTGTAGGTAGCGACGGTGAGTACTTACCTGCTAATTTCGTATCGTCCACTCGTCCGTTGAGGTTACCTTTGGTGTCTACGGACATTCCTCCATCTTGAGGTCCCTGGGATAGGGTGAGTGTTACAGGTCCAGTATTGTTGTACCAAGTGATATTCCATGACTGGCCAGCTGAATGTGCGAAATTCGCAAAGTTCATATCAGATGTGAAGGACACCATCTTGAATAATCGGCAAGGAAGAGAACAGGGCGGCAGAATTCCAGCGAGTGACTCTAGCCACTCTTTGCTGCTAGTCTTATACCTCCAGAATCGCTCTGCAATTTTGTGTCCCCCAAAACTTGGTGTCTATTTGTTTAACGATAGACACTTAACTCTGAAACGAAGCGGAATGACGATTTGCAGCTGGAGTATCACGAATCCGGACAAAATTTCGTCTCAAACGCCATTCCAGAGGACGCAAACGTTAGTGCCCGCGGTGCAGAATGTTTGCTAAATTTCGAGTCATACAAATCAACAGCCTCAGCATGCAGCGCATCTACATCTGCATCTACACCGCCCGATATACAGAAGGCCTGCAACGCAATAACTCGGAGCTTTAACCTGCATCCACACGATTCGTTGTACAAAATAATGTCGACCGGGTCCAGCTTCTCATCCGGTTCGCTCCACCGAAAAAGGGGTATCGGTCATGTGACTACTGTGAACCATTTTCACTGCATGTTGAATCGTTCACGCAGGCAAACGAAGTGGCAGGACAGTGGAATGGTTTGGCACGCACCATTCCATGAGTGTGCCATCATGTGGCGGGTTCTCGCGAAGTGTCTTGTTTTGCCGGGCTGTTTTTGGCAGCCGGAAAGAATAGGATCCGCCCTATCGCCGGCCACACTTCAAGAGTTTGCAAAACATTGTCATCTCTTCCCTTCCATTGCACGCGCCTGATAGTCGGAGAGTTTTTATGTCGTCATGAAATTCATTGACTGCAAGACCAGGATGATCGAGGCAGAGAAAGACTGGCAGAATCACCAACCGCTACCGTATGCCATATTGTCGCACACTTGGACTGGGTATAATAAATCTCGCGAGGTTGCATATCAGGATTATTTGGCTGGTAGAGCCATCGCCCCCGAGCTTAACTGGACGAAAATTGATAAAGCGATCGAAATCACGAGTGATTCCTTGAACTATATCTGGATTGATACTGGTTGTAGGCGGCGAGGATGAGAGTAGCCGTGATGAGTTTGAGAGGCCCTTCCAAATTATCATGAAAACAATGATTGATCTAAGAGGGTCTTTTTCTACACCTTTACTTGGTTCTTTTGAAATGGGTTCGTTGTTTTTCGAAGATGGCCGGTATGTAATTAGCGAAGATAAAGAGACCGCAGCGCAGAAGAATGCCAGTAACAACTCAAGCCATAGTACAGCGTCCACAGAATCTATTACAGATAACTCAAAATACCAAGTAGTATGCCAAAGAATAACGTTTGGCAGCTCAAGTAAAAAGAGCTGAAATCATGGTCTGGATCTTGAACGATGTTGTACGGAAGGGGGTTTCAAGTGGGACTCATCCACCCTTGTTTTCTGCCACTTTGCAC
The DNA here is from genome assembly GCA_003988905.1 of Hymenotorrendiella dingleyae. Classification (NCBI taxonomy): domain Eukaryota; kingdom Fungi; phylum Ascomycota; class Leotiomycetes; order Helotiales; family Helotiaceae; genus Hymenotorrendiella; species Hymenotorrendiella dingleyae. Next base: position 29,931 of record QYAP01000595.1, read on the forward strand.
TGCCAAATATAGAAATAAACTCTTGCTGCTCTAAAATTCTC
>QYAP01000595.1:30002-41333 GCA_003988905.1 Hymenotorrendiella dingleyae
CCGGCGTGCTTCCAGCGAGTTCGTCGGCCTTCCATTGGCTGATTTAGACTCACCGCCTTGCAGGGGCTGGATGAATTCCACTTGAATCCCCCTTCCGTACCGTAGAAACTCACTGAACTGGCGTTCAGAGACCCATATTCAGGGGGGATAACTAGGGGTAGGATTGGCCAGATAGCTTCACTTCGCCGCCGCGAGGACCATCTCTGAGTCTCAAGATCTCTTTTTCATCCACAATCCAGGGTCTCCAGCCAATTAACCAGCCTAAATCGCATCGTCCGCGTCATTTTTGGATATATGGGCCTCTGAACGCCAGTTCAGTGAGTTTCTACGGTAGTAATAGTAGAATACGAATTGCTCGTTGCGTGTCGACGGAAAACCATCCAAGTTACCAAGAATCGAAGAATAAGGTTATTGCAGCCTTCGGAGCTATTTCTGGTTCGTTGCAACTTGCAATTGGTTTCAAAATACCGCGGTGGAGAGGTTGCTTGGCAACCCCTTATGTGTAAGCGAATGTGCACTACCGGTACAGGGAATCGAGCTATTGGGCAAGAAATCGTGCTCTGAATCCAAATCTATTAGCCGTGATTGAACATATAGTTGTTTACATTACTCCGAGTAGAATTGATGTTCAGGATTTTTTTCTCACTTACTCGAGGATCATAGCTCCTGTGAACTTCCTTTTCCTGCTAGAATCTCTTTCCTTCCTCGAAATTTCTACCGGTAGAAGTCACGATGGCGATCTTTATTTTTAGTCTAACCCTATTTTTCCTCGGTGGAGATCGAATTGCGCGTTGTGGGCTATGCATCCCCTGTTTCCCCATAAATTGCCCTATACACGTCCACTAAAAAATTGCCAAAACGCGGCTATTCCCCGGAGATCGACGCAGGTACAACGACACTTCAAGGCTATGCTTCATAATTGCAGTCTTACGATTGGTCCATAGCAGCCCTATGTCGTCGGGAAATTGTCCACCCTGTTCTGGAGACGTCCACAGCCGACGCGGCTCAACAATCATCGGACCATCCGAGGCGGTATCGTGGAGTGAGAAACTATCGAGGATGGGTAGCAATATGGCGGTTTTCGAAAAAGTACAAAGACATCATGATTTCCAATGCTGAATTTTCTCTTCACCCTCTCTCATCCTCTCACCTCCTACCCTGCAGTTTTCTTCTGTTCCATTTCCAGTCTCTCACTCAATCATCACCACACTCTTTTTGTTTTGGATAACTTGACTGTTTTTCAACAACTCCTCAAATAATCAAGATGAAGTTCACACAAGCCGCCACTCTGCTCGCTGCAGCTGCCTCCCTGGTCGTTGCTCACCCCGAAAAACACACCAAGAAATCAGCATCGACCGAACTCCACAGCCGTGGCTCCAGCAACTGTGCCGCTCAAATCGAGGCCCGCAAAGAAGCTTTCATCGCCAAGCGAGCTGCCAGTCTTCACAAGCGTCAAGTCGCCGACGGTCTCCTTGCACCACGAAGCGCCAACAAGCGAGAGGAACTCCAATACACCACCATCCAGAACGACACTTGCGTTCTCGCACCAGACACCATCTTCGGCCCATACGCCGTTGATGAGGAAGTCTACCGCCACGATGTCCGCGAGGACCGCGAGGGCGTTAACATGTACCTCGATATCGGTGTTATCGATGTTGAGACTTGCGAGCCCCTTGAGAATGCTTACCTGACCATCTGGCACTGCGATGCCAACGGTACCTACTCCGGTTTCACTGGAGTTGACCCCAACACCGTCGAGCTTATGGACGGATGGACCAAGAACGCCGATGGCACCACCGACGAGAAGACTTTCTTGAGAGGTATCATGGCAACCGACTCCGAGGGAATGGCCGAATTCCTCACCATCTTCCCTGGATACTATGTCACCCGCGCAACCCACATCCACTTGACAGTGCAAACCAACGTCACCAACGGTGACTCCTCATACTCCGCCGCCAGCGTCCAACACATCGGTCAACTCTTCTTTGAGGAGAGCTTGATTGAGAGCATCTACGAAAACGCCCCATACGCCGCCCACAAGCTCACCCTCAACCGCACCGCCAACGCTGATGACTCCATCTACGTTGGATCCAACGAGGATGGCTACTCTTCCGTCATCTCTGTCACCCAACTTGGTGATGCCCTTAGCGATGGACTTGTCGGATACATCACCGTCGGTGTCAATGCCTCCGCTGCAGCTCTTGCTGTCACTGGAAATGATGTCAACCCATTGGGTGTCATCCCAACCCTCAGCGTCGCATCAAGCGTTCGTGCTGCTGCGACCAGTGTCGATATGGCCGATGGTTACAAAGCCACAGCCTCAGCATAAACTTCTATCGTCGCAAGATAGTGGCCTGTAAGAGATGTTATATGGATTTGTTTGGATTAGCATTCGTTAAAAGCGTGGGATTTAGAGTTCGGGCATAGACATAGGAGCGTGTTTGTTTTCATGTACTGTAGCATTTGAGCTGTAGCATTAGCGACGAAGAAAGCTTGACGTTCGCTTAAAAACTCTGTTTTCCTCTGCAATGTGCTTGTGATTTCAAACGGTCAACCATCCTTGAGCCTTCTCGATTTTCATCTAGAGTGAATGAGAATTTCTCGAGGCTCTCAAAAGCCGAACTGACTTATACATCTGCGGATCCCTTCTCTATGGTCTAGAGCATTACAGCGTCCTGTCTCTTGCTTTGCATTATGCCATCGAGTGAGCTGAGTTTTAAGGTTACCGCCTCAATCGCGTCATAACCCCTCCCTTTCTCCCATTTTATACCTCATTGTACCAGACGATCAAAGAGGTCAGAATAGGAGAGAGGCCTCCCGTGTCCTGAACCTCTCCCATTTTGACGTTTATCTCAAAAATTCTGCTAACATATGACGGAAGGGGTGGTCTCCTTCGTCCACTGCAAAAGGTGGACGTGAAACAATTACTCCATTGCTTGTGGGGGATAACCTTAAATAGCGGTGCCACACTGCCCACGGGCCACGTAGCCCCTGCGTCACGTGGCAACCCCCCTCAGTGTCGCTCGCTACCGTAGCGCCAGTCAGCACTGTTACATGGCCTCTCTCCAACACACACACAAGCGAATTTTGATAAAGGAGACCTCGTTTTTACTCATTCTCAGAAGACCAAAATTCGACCAAAAATTCGACCAAAGAAAGTCTCCTCCGAGTCAGTCGCAGACCGTAACCTGACCCCCAAGTTCCCAACATGAGCGCCTCAAAACCAAAAACAGCTCCGAGAACATAAACGCCCCCTGATGCCATCATCCCCATCAAAATAATCGTTACTCATTAGCCCGAGTACGTCCCCCATCACACCACAACCAACCTAGCACACTTTCCTCGCAACTCAATCAACAAAACCCAACTCCCTCGGCCTCCCATAATCATCACAACACGAAAACCTCCAAGCGCCCCTATTAGTCGGTACATAAACCCAGCGAAACAACTCCTGAATAGGTCGAGGAAACGGTGGGAAACGAGGACCGTGAACGCCGGATTCATATGTGACGTCGCAGTTTGTCATGATGAATGGAACTTCCTTTGTCTGGAAATTTTTACAGTACAGTATTAGAATTGTGTTGTAATTGAGAGGGAAGGGGGGAGGGGAGGTGTACTCGATCTGCGACTTTCTTGGAATGCGAGGCCATTGTTTTTCCAAGGAGTTCCCAGTCGATGGTGGGGTTTTTTGCGAGTTCTGAGAGTACGGAGATTTCATGGCGTAGATGTGTTTCTAGCCCCCCTTTGAAGTCATCAATAAGACTCAATAGCTTCTTGCTATCATAATCCTGCGAACGGGCTTGAACCGCAGCGATGTACTCATCGAACGCCAAAAGTCCGGGGATAAACTTCTCATGTTCATCGTGATTTCGTAGCGCGACACCTTGGTCTCCCGCCTGCTCCGCAAGGAGAGGGAAGTAAACAGTTTCTTCCGTTGTGTGATGTGAATGTAGAACGCATGACCACGATGAACAGAAAGTCATGAAATCGGTGATGTCGATGGGGGTTTTGATGTTTGGGGCTTGTAGGATTATGCAGTTTAGGCCACGGAAGACGATATTGTGTACTAATGCCATCTCAGTCACATTGCGCGAGGCTTTTGTTTCGGGAGCGCCCTAGACTCTGTGAGCTTGCCATCGTTTGTTAGATTTACGGATTTGGAAGTTACATTGAGGCGACTTCGCGGGGTTGTAAGGAGCTTGATGGGGCTATCGGCCCATTGACTGTCGTTTGGCATCTTGTTTTCTTGCTGGTTCCGGAGCTAATTGATCTTGAAATATCGAGGAAAATACCGAAAAGACATTAAAAAAACGTGGGGAGTGATTATCGTCTTATATATGCTGACCGGTACACCCCGCGGGGTGATGTCAATTGGTGCGCCAAAACGTGTGACTTGTGGCGCCACTTTTCGGATATAGGTCTCGTGGATTTCCCCTCGTCAAAGTCACCTGGTGTCGATGATTACTAATGAGGGACTTCCGACCAATCATTTTGATATTGCTTCTTGTCGTTTGGGAGTTGTTCTTGTAAGATAGGATGTTTGTTTGATCGTCGGGGGTGCTTTCTCAGACTTGGTTATTTTGTGAGAATGGGGTCTGGGTTTGTCTGCCGAAAAATTCCGAATCGACAACCGAACCAAATTTGACTTTCAAGTGTTGGAGAAGTGATGAGAGAGAGCAAAAGTAAATTCCCGAGCCCAAGTATAAACAACCCAAAAGCAACCACCTTAAGGCGAGACACAAAACCATATCATGCCCACCATCTAATTACCAAAGGTATGAGCCACGTTTGCAGAGCGACTATACGGATTCCGCACCACAGAAGGAACAGACGCCTCCGCAAAATCCGGCTGTCCTCTAGTCTGTCCAAACCTCAATGCCGCATCCATCGCCCTACCTCTCTGCTCCTCGGAGCCTGGTAACAAGCAAAGTGTCTTGAGTGGAATTCTCATGGTAAAGGTCCCTCCGCTGAAGAGCCCCAACGTCTCGTGGTAGGTGACTGATGCTAGGATTGAGTTTCCATGGGCAATCCGCTCTTCTGTGTATGGGGAGACGGGGGACGATGGGTCAGGTAGGTAAACCGCATCAAGAAAGCCAAGGGTTATTGACATCCCGAGGTCGTACATTGAAGTGACGAAGGCGTTGGATCCGGTTTTGAAGGGGTGGATGAAGGGCGTTGGGAGATTTGCGTTGTCTGGATCATGGGCATATGATCGCAGCGCTTCGAAGCGCTGGTCATAGTTTGGATCGATCTCCGCTTTGTTCTCGAGCCAGAACTTTTCGAATTTGGGGAGAAGTGCTGAGGATTTGCGCTGAAGGTCGACCCTGAGAAGTTCGTATCCCAGTGGATCGTCAGTTTGTAGTCTCATTTCATTGCGGATTGATAAAAATGCTGGTAGTTGAAGGAGTAAACCAGCAAGCTTATCGAATGGTTGCTGCGGGGTGATTGCAAATGGTACTGTGCACCACGGGTCGGACGCGAATATAGAAGCTTCATCAAACGTCAGGCATATAACGAACTGTATTGATTAGAGTCGTATTAGCGGTGGCAAGGTCTTTTGCTCATGTGCATTATGCGTCCGGGAGAGCTTACCGAGTTAAGTCTGAATGACCGAAAGAACATGTGGGTGAGACCAGTCTGGCAGCCTTCAGGACCAGCAAGTTCCAGTAATTTATGCGCCGCCCGGGAGTGTTGAATCCAACCCATCGGGAGCGTAGAAATAATCGTCTCGAACGATGCGAACAAAAGGGCGGCCCTGAGAGCCTCTTCATCAAAAGGTTCACTGCCTCGTCTGTGGGCGTCGATAGGAAAAAATGCTTTACGCTGAGACTCAAGGCCTTTGGCGTACCACTTTGATGCTTGATGCGTTATATTCTTGTCTTTCAAAAGTTGGCCGTAGAATGCTGTTGTGGTCGCTCTGAGGGCGTACATTTCCGTTCTTCCGACAGGATTGGCCAACATGGCGGGTATATGTGGCAGCCATGAATGCACTAGGGGGTCTTGAGCGGAAATGTAATGACCAACATAAAGGTCTGAAAATATGTCGCTGCGGTCCGGTTGATAGGTCGACGGCAATTTTGAAGCAGAAGTAGCTATCTCACTCGTCTTGGCAACATTTCCACGGACTGGCAAGACAACACTGGTTTCTTGACGTTGCTTCTCTTCCTTTGGATCCATCTTGAGCTGCTTTGATGCCTTCTTGCGAACAGATTGACTCATATCGATGAACATAGTCCCTTGTTGGGGCCCAGGACACTTCTTACCCGCAATAATACAATTCTCACATGATGGTATGTTTTCATCACACTACGCTGAAGTTAGATTGGACATCCTGGTAGGGAAGAGCGGCTGCTGCACTGAATGTTGGCTGGCGAACCCTGATCAAATCTTGGCATCAACCGCCACGCATGAGAAGAGGGCGAGCCGGTGACGGAAGTAGAATTTTTATGTATGAGGGGCAATGATCCTGTTATAAAATTCCATACTGCGGTCATCTATATTGTGCCTCGGTTCAGAGATATACAGTATATCTCCAATTTGGAGGCACAATCAAGCCCTTATTCGGCAGCATACCACGTACGTCCAAAGAAAGAGAAATGTGATGTCGCACCTTGATTTTTCGTTGTACGCAGACCCGGCAACCTCGACTACGGCCCACATGACGGCCCATGATGCGGTGCAAGACTCTGACTATAGCTGGGGGTTGGAGTTGTGGCCCAGACACGAAAGAATGGTAATTTCTGATGCAGGAACGATGTGCAAACCGCGAACTTTATCGGAAAGATTTCCAGATGCGATTTCCCGCATCTTATATGAACAAAATTGGGAGGAGGGCCCGCACAGCCCGGAGGCTTTCAGCTGCACTCTCGCATTTAGCACCGCTTGCACGAGAGTAGCGGATCGACTGACTCAAGGATCTCAACTTTGAGGATATTTGAGTGCGCTAGTTTGCTGTGGGATTGGCCAATGGAATAAAACTCATCTCAGCGCTGGCTGAGCGAGCAAAACCTTTTGCACGCCAGCAAGTTGCAGATGGAGGTGTGGATGTTGCTGAGACGCGATGCGGGGACGAACTCTTTTAATTTGGTGTGTGGATGACTAAGCGCAAAGATTTCCCAAAAGGGGCTAGTGCTGACATTTTCCCCCTGGCAAACAAGCTCGGTTCATTTCAGTAACTCCGTTGCGCATTCACATTTTAAACGACTCCTAAGCGGCGTCGCGGCCATCTTTAATCCCACCACATACTATACAAGTCTGCTCTCACAGCTGCGGTAAACATTCCATCGGAGTGACGGTGGGTTGATTTCAGCTTTACCAGTCTTAAAACAATTTAACTCGCTCTAAAGCTTTCCATTTTCTCACGGTCGTCAGCGCAGCGGCCATCGCCGAGCCGACCGTTGAATATATTGCCAAATTTCGCTTAAAAACTATGAAAAATAGTATATCTTCATCTCAATCGTCTTTATCTAATTATTTCACCACTTCAAACCACATAACTTCTCATTTTGTCGGTTGCATTGTTGAACTGCCTGATTTCACGTTTCTCTTATTCTCCATCGTCATATTCTTGATTCGTCGTTATGGCAGTAGCAGTGACCAAATACCCATTCATAATGCCAGACCACTCGATGACTCCAATTTGGGTTGACCCCCAAGAATAACCACAAGTTTATTTTCACGGGTATCTTCGGCCTCATTCATCATAAGAGATATTGGTTTGACTCTTGGTATCTCATCTCATCTCCATTCAAAACTTGTTAAACCACCCAAAGAGAGAAGTGAGGATACGTTGAATAGAACGCAGCTGAAAACCAGGTTGAATGCGAATTCTGCTTGAGGACGAGTCTACATTTTATGCGGAATCTTCTCTTCAAAGTTTGAACATGCAAGGTGCAGGCGATGGTGTTACCTACAAAACAAAGCAGCATGGATGTTGGTAAGCACCTCATGCTGGCGGGATGAATTACTCAAACAGTCTCGTGCGTGTTTATTCCATTCATTAATATCACCATTAGCAATTAAAATACCTGCAGCGGACTTCTAAAAAAAACAGGCAAACAAGTCAAACCAAAACAACTTAATCCAATACAGTACAAGCTTCCTCCTCACCACCATCCCCCCTCACACCCCCCTCTTCAAATACTCCAGCACCCGATTAATCGGAACATTAACCACATAAAACCTCCTCGCCCCACCCCTCCCCTTCGCCCTCGCAAAAAACGTAACCGTATTAACCGGCGGCCTACATCTCCACGGCGACCACACTAAATGCGCTTTCGTATAATACCCCTTCTTATCCTCATCCAAGCCCATCCGAAACTCATCCAAACTCGTCACTTTTCCCTGCTCTCGAGCTACTTTCCATTTGCCGCGTGGAATGAAACTCTTTTCAATGTGTATTAAATCTAACAGTCTCTCTTGGATTTCAGAGGACTTGGATTTTAGAAGTGCGCGGATTTCAGACCGGAGGACTTCGCTGCGTGCTTTTGTGGAGGAAGTGAGGATTTGAGAGGTGGTGTCGAAGATGTGTTTGTTCCAACCCGGGAGGACCCGGATTCCACGAGCACCGTTGCTGAGGTGCGAGAGGTCGATTCGTGTTTGGATGGGGCGGTAGGATGTGGCTTGGGCGTATTCGCGGCGGATTTCGAGGATGAAGGCGTCGTAGCGGTGGAAGTAGAGGGTGGATGGGTCGTAGTTTTCTGAATAATCCACATTTTGGTCTGCTGTGTCGCCGGCCTCGTTGTCGTCTTTCTCGCTGCTATCCTCTTTCTCACTCGAGTCTACCGCAGAATCTGTATTCTATTAGCCACAAGATCTCTAAGTACCGAATGCATCATTGAAAATATAACTTACCGCTGCTATCAAAACGTGCATGATTTAGCCCAGAAATCTTCTCCATCTGCTCTTGGATGAACGTCTTCAATAGCGCCGGGACATCCTTGCCCTCCCCAAACTTCGCAATGAGATGTGGGTTTGTGAAATCCAGTCCATTCCCAAAGTGGCTTATGAGTGTATAAGTCTTCCCAAGCTGCCCGTCAAGCTCAACCAGATACTTGTCCAAGACACCTCTTAGTACGGCATCGAGACTCAAGATTTTATGGAAACTAGAAAACGCCAAAGTTCTCCGGTAATAAAGTCTCGCTCCTTTGGATGCGAAGACACTCAATAAGCCTTTCATGATATGTTTCTCGATGTCGGTGAGATGCGGCGATTCAGCCATGAGCTGAAGGCACTCATAGCCTGGCACCGACGGCGAAATAAGCGATTTAAATGCGCCGCCTTTGAAATCATGTTGATGAACTGCCTTGAATATATCTTTGCGGAGACATCCTTCATCGCTAAGGGCTAGTTCATTTGCAAAGTCCGCTCGAGTGCGCGCATCTGGCATGTCCACTATTGGCTTGTTAGTGTTGGTAGATCGTGAACGCGTTTTGGAAGACTTACGCATATTCTTTACCACAGCCTCTGAGATGGAGGCAGAAAGAGACATTATGATTAGGTTGTGCTCAAATTTCGTTAGTATTGTATTAACGTATTGTTGGAGGATGTCCGAGAGACTTGATAACGCGCCAAAGGAGTAGCGTACAGGAGGAATTTATACATTGAAGGAAGCTTGATTGGGGACCACGCGCCGTGGCACACATGGTGCCGACAGCACCCCATTCACTGCTTCAAGGACTAAGATGACTTGTGTCACCTTGCGTTGAAAATCGGAGGTGAATAGCAGTAAGAGCGGTAATGCTTATTGTGTCAGTTTGGGCATCGCTAGTTTCGAAGCAACGGTAATAGCCTCTTGACTGGAATTTTCGGTGCCAGCTGGGGGAAGAATAATGCAAAACCAAAGAGGTGTCAATTAAGTGGGAAAGACAAATTTCAGAATAGGCTCAGAACTCCACATGTCCCGATTTATGTAAAGTTTGAATAAGAGCGCCAGTGGTGTGAATCCTTTGGATTACCGAGCTGCCGCGAGAGGCTCGCAGTGATCTGGCACCTCCAGCTCTATACACAGCGCTGGAACCTCCTCTTTACTCATCAAGCTTGCTCCCAGTGCTCTCTTTTCTGGCCCTTGAAGCGAAAGTTTGACTTATACAAAGCCTTGGTCGGCCGGCCAGAGGATGCCAACTGTTCAGAGAACCATCTCCTCGATGGAGCTAAAGTGAATCCTTCAACCGTTGCTTCTTTAAACCCCTCCGGATGTTTTTCAAGAACGTAATCCATGATGTTCTCTGCCTCACTCATCGATGATCTCCACGCAATTGGAAGCTCCTGCTTCACAGCAAGGACAGGTTCCCCCAACTTGGTCTTCATTGCATCCCTGAGGAGACGTGGCTCATATGGATTCTCCCCAGGTTGGTAATACTCCAATGGGCCTGAATGTCTGGGTAATACAGATTTAAGAATAACCAGATCGTTTTCCAGGGCTTGATGTATCTCCAAGGAAAGCTGGCGCAATTCAGGCGACAAGAAAGTGTATGCTAACCCAAAGCGTTGTCTAAAATCCCGGGAAGGATTTTCAACTAGATTCAGGTCAAAACATTTGATTTTGAATGGCTCTCTGAAGGCAACTACTGTGCTCAAGCTGCGGCGGACGTCGAGACTTTGTTGATTTGAGATACCGGGCAGTAAGGCGGGGAGTGGATTATGTGTGTGAGGAACTGGACTACCTGCTGCAGTTTCTCGAATAGAATTTATCAGCCAAGCCGATTTTGCATCGAGGAATGGATAGATGGCTAGAGGGGTCCTTGAAGGCAGGTTATGGAATACCGCGCGTGTGCCAGAACGCGGGAGACCCATGGCAGATATTTATTTTGATATCCAGATCGATAGGGGGGGCTCGCTAAGAGAGGGTTGAACTGAGCCGCACAATGAGCGTGCGCTATTCTCATTCGGCTGTAGTTTGAATGTTGGTGGGGGTGGTGATGGCGGCGAGAGAAGTATGAAATATTTGAGCGAGGTTCAAATTTGGAAGTGGTTCGCGTTCGGCCCGAGACGTGCTCGGACCAATCGGCCACCTCGGGAGTCGGGCCGGGCGAGTTTGTGAACGCAGACGCTCGTTAATGCGCTACAAAAAGAATTGCACTTTAGTAAGATTTCAATTATGTGTTGAAATTAACGCGTTAATTATCCTCATCCCAAAAACAAAGCCTAGATGATATTCCTCGCCCTAAGATACATAGAAGTTTAAGCCTAGGCTTATAATACCTATATATATCTATCTCTTTATTATAATGAGTAAATATGTCACAGGCTAGGAGGGTGAGTAGCTTTACCACTAGACCAACAGTGAACTGCCCAAAAAGGGACTATTATTGGATGGAAGTCCAATATGCT
>QYAP01000596.1:0-28661 GCA_003988905.1 Hymenotorrendiella dingleyae
TAATGTGTTGTGGTTGTTTAATTGTGTTCCAAAGTGATGGGTGGTGGGGAAGTGCGCCGCTCGGTGATATGCGCCGCTCGGTGATAAACCACGTTAATTGAATATATTAAATAAATTAATTTCTATTAATTTTTAGCTTTTATAGATCTAATTTTAAGGAAATTATTTTGAATATTAAATAATTAATATAATTTAATAAAAGAATAAAATTTATAATTAATAATAAAACTAGAAATATATATATATATATTTTTATATATATAATAGATATATTATAAAATAATGTGAATTTAAGGTTAAAGAATTAAAATATTATAATAGGTTACCGTTTTTATTTTATTAAAATAAAAGATAAAAGCGATTTAGGAGATATTATTATTATATAATCGTGGTTATTAAATTCGTTAAATTTATTTAATATAAAGCTAAAAAGAAAAATATATAAAAGAAATTCTATAAGAGTTTTAGAATTATAAAAGATATAATATAATTATTTAAAGTAATTCTAATTTTTAATATTATTTATATAAGATTAATGGATTTAATTTATTCGGAATATAATAGAATAATTAAATATAATCTTGAAATTTTAATAGATATAATTTTAATAAACGTTATATAAAGAGAATTTATTTAATAGTTTTAGACTTTTCTATTTATTTTAGGATAAAAAAGATTAATATTTATTTATTATTATTTTAGTAATTAGAAGATATTTAAACATATTTATAATATAATTATTATTCTAATTTTATTTTATTATTAATTAAAATAATATTATATTAAAGTAGATTTTTTTATTATAATTTTATTTATATTTAAAGAGAATATATAATCTATTAAATTCTCTATTATTAATATAATAATTTAAGTTTTTATGAAATTAATCTTTTTAATTTCTTTAATTATAATTATTTTTATATTAAAAATAGATAAGGATATAATAATAATTATAATAATTAATAATTATTAAACTTATTAAAAGTTTTATAATTATGGATAGAATATAATATTATTAAAAAAGGTTAAATCCTTAATATTTCTAAATTCATCTTTAACTTTAATATTAAATACTAAAATAAATAATAAAGAAGAAATTTATATATTTTAAATTAATTCTAGAATAATAATTATAAAAATATAAGATAAATTAAAAAAGGCTATTAAGAAGTTTTTAAGAATATAAGTAATTCTTAATATTTATTAAGGATTATATCTTTAGGAGATGATTATAAAATTTATAATAATTTTTAATTATAATATATTTAATAAGAAAAATAAATATAAATAAATTTAATTATTTAATTTCAAGTGTTTTTAAAACTAATCCGGAAAATTTAAGGTATATAAAGAATAGGTTATATATATAAATTATTAAAATATTAAAAAGATACTCTTATATATAAAGAATATCTAATAAATAATTTATTTTATTTTTAAAGGAATTTTTAATAAGATTGAATTTAAGATTTCTATAATTATAAAGGAATTAAATAAGAAATATTTTAAATTCTTATAAAGAATAATTCCTAGAATTAATAATCTTTTTAAAAAAGATAATTTAGTAGAAAATATAATTATAAATATTAAGTTTAATTTATAATATAAAATAGTATTTATTTAGTAAATTATTATAAAATAATATATGAAAATTAAATTTAGTTTTCTATTATTTTTTAATTCTATAAATAATAATTATTCTTTTATTAAATTATTGATTAATACTTTTATTAAGGATTACAAAATAATGATTTATAATCTTAGTTTTTTTTTATTTAATGATATATTAAGTTTATTTTTATTAATTTATAAATTAAAATATTATTTAAGTTTTTAAACTATTAATTATAAATATAATATTTTATATAAAAGAATTATATATATTATTAAAGATTTTATTTTATTATTTTCTAAGAAAATAATAAGATTCGATATCGGGTTTATTTAAGTTTTTCTAGAAAGAAATAAAAGATTTTTTATTTTAATTATTAAGATTATTAAGATTAATAAAAAGGATATTATTCTTAGGCTATTATATATATTATTTAAAATAAAGTAAAAAATAATTAAATTATCTTCTATTTTTTTAAAGAAGGTATATTTTATATTAATCTTTAAAGAATTTAGAATTAAAAGAAAAATATATATTATTTAAAAAGAATTTAAAGTTTTAAAAAAGAAAAATAAAGAATTAATATTATTAAATATATTAAAAGAAAATAAAAAAAGAGATATAAGGTTTATTTATTATATTTAGGAAATGAGATTTTTTTAAGGAGTTTATAAGAATCAGAATTATTTTTTTATTTTTAAATATTTTATTAGGAGTTTAAGTAATAGAAGATATAAAAGTAGTTAATAAAAAAGTTATTTTTTACTTTTATAAGGAAATGGTTATTTAAAATTATTATTTAAATTATAATATATTTTAATGAAATTTTTTTTTCTATTCATTATTATAACCCTATTATAATCCTATTATAATATTATAATATATTAAAAGTTAAAACTATTCGTAAATATAATAGATTCTTTATTATATTTTATAATAGATTTTTATATATTATTTTTATATTCCGAAATATTATTATTAATATTTTTAATTATAAAATTAAATTTATAATATCTTTATTTATATATAAGAAACTTAGATTCTTTATAATTAAAGAATTCGAATTTATAATTTTTTTTTTATATAAAAGAATTCTTAACTTCTTATAATTAAAAAATTAAATTTATATTTACTTTTATTTATAAAAAGAATCTTTAAATATTCTATAATTATGAAATTAAATTTTAAGTATTCTTTTTCTTATATAAAAAATCTAAATTTTTTATAATTAAGAAATTAAACTTATAATCGCTTTTTTTAATATATAAGAAATTTAAATTTCTTATAATTATAAATATTAAGTTTATAAGTATTTATAACTTTAAAAAAGAATATTAAATTATTTATAATTAATATTATAAAAGCTTTTTTTAAAAATAATTTTCTTATAAGAAATTATTCTTATAAATTCTTATATAAAGAAGATAAATTTTAATTTTTTTTTATTATTTTTAATATTTTTATATTATTATTATTTTTTTAATTTTCTTAATGTTATATAAGGTTTTCGAAAATTAAGGCTAAAATGTATAATTTAAGTTTAAAAAAAAGAGATATATTAATTTAAATATAATTTATAATATTATTTTAATAATTTCTTTTTTTGTTTTTTTAGTGATCTAATATTTCATATTATTTATATTTATTTTTTAATTAATAAATTTATATTTTTACTATTTTTTATTTTATTAAATTTATATAAAGATTTAGGAAATTAAGAGTTTAATATGTCTTTTTAAATTAAAAAATTAAAGTATATATAATCTAATAGATATTTTAATTTTCCTGATTTTTTTATTTAAGATAAATATTATTATTTATTACTATTACTTCTTATATATTTTATCTATCTTTTATTATTTATTTAATATTTATTTAAATATATAATAATATATATAAATATATAATTAAATTATTTATAATTCCGTTTATATAATTTAATTTAAAATTATATATTATTAGTATTTATAATTCTATTAAAGTAATATATATATATCTATTCTTTTATATAAAGCGTTTATTGCATTTTTATATTTAATATAAGCGAATTTATATAAAGATATAAGAAATTAAAGGATAAATATAAAATTTTGATTATTCTTAAGTATTTTATTTTGTCACAGGCTAGAAGGGTGAGTAGCTTTACCACTAGACCAACAGTGAACTGCCCAAAAAGGGACTATTATTGGATGGAAGTCCAATATGCTACTCGACCAATATGCTACTCGACTACTTAAGGGTCACAGATCTGGACCTGTAACATATTTATTTTAAAAGGATTTAGAAAATAATTAATATATATTTTAGGAATAGATTTTAAGTAATAAATTATATTTCTTTATTATAGAATTTTAATAGATTATTTAATATTTAATAAATTATAATAATAAAATTAATTTATTTATAAATAAATTATTAATTAATATCTTTTCGAATTTAAATCTATTTATTTAATTATTTATATATTTTCTCTTTTTTTTAAGAAATTTATATATCTAATAATCCCCTTTTTTATCCTTTTTTAATTATATTTAAGCCTAATAATATATTTAATTAATTAGATTATAATTTTAAGTTTAATTTTTAAATATATTTTTTATATTATATATTAATTAATAGATTTATAATTAATAAAAGGTTAATTTAAATTTTTAGATCATTAATAAAATATTAAATAATATATAATTAATTATATAAGAAATTTAAAATAAATTATTTCTTTATAATATAATTTATAAATTAAGCTTAATTATAAATAATTTTAATTTCTAATATAATTTATATCGATTTAATTGATAATAAATTTTCTTTTTCTTTTTTATAAGAATAATTTAAAGTCTTTTATAATAAATAATAATAATATTAAGAGAAATTTATCTTTATTATAAGTATAAGAAAGGATATATAAAGGTTATAAATAATTATTCAGATTTTAATAAAAGAAATAAGAAAAGAATTTAACGAAAATCTGAAATTTTTAATCTCGGGAATATAAATAAATAAGCTATAAGTAAACGGGGTAAATAGATAATAAATAATTATAAGAGTAAAAATAAGAATAGAAATCTAAATATAATCTTGAATTATTTAAGTTATTTTTATTTGAATAAATTATATTTAAATAATTATAAATTATTTTAATAGTTTTTAAGAGATAATAATAATATATATTAATTATTAGATTTATTTTATTAATTATAATCGATTTATTAGTTGATTAATTAGTATAAAATATAAAATAATTCTTTTATAAAATAATTATTTTTCGAAATAATATAATATATAATTTTAATTATTTCTTAATATAAATAATATAAAATGAAAATATATTAGTTTTGAAAATTATATTAATTTTTAATTAAGTTAAATTAAATAATAATTATTCTAATTGATTATTATTATTTTATTAATAATCTTGAAATATTCTATTATTATTTTATTTAAATAGTTTAAAAATAGTTAATATATAATCAATTCTAAATGATTATCAAAAAATCGTACGGTTAATTAATGGTTGAAACATTGGTAAGCAATAATCGCCTCGCTTAGGTGCACGCCCCTAAGGTTTTTCCTATGTAGTCATCACGTGGCCTTATAATAACCGCATTCGCTTATTTTTCATCCCCAACCAGTGGCGCTCCCCCTTTTCATTTTAGAAGGCCGGAGTATTGTTAGACCGTATTATTTCTTATCTAATCTGTGGCCCAATAAACTCACGCAAGTTAAAGTTGCACTGCTTATTAGCCGAGAATCTCATTCCTCTTCAGATTGGCTCCCTTCTTCCTCTTCCATCTCGCTTCCATTTTCCTTCTTACACCACCCGCTGACTTCTGGCTGCCCTCTACCGGCTGCGTCTACAACGTTGTAGCTGTTACAACGTCCGAATGCTTACACCCACGCCTATCAGCTCGGCGCACCCGTATGCAGCTTTCATCGTACAGCATTTTTTGGCTTGTCATAACGCTATCGTGCCAAGTCTAAGCGCGGGAAGATCGTTTGGTTCTGACTAAGCGGAAATATCCAATTGTGTTGTTGGGGGCTACCAGTACGTCGAGAGTACGATGGCTTTCCCCCTGCTAGATTACGTACGTCTTTTGATTTTGACACGATCGTCCCCAACAGGGTCTCTGAGCGTGGGATAAACTCCTCAGCTCGTGTACTTCGCCGTAGTCTATAAAACGGCAACGAGTCAGCTATTACTCATTGACAACGAACGAGCATGAGTGATAGTGAGCAATGAAGCCTCTGACTGTCCCGCCGCAATCCTGATCGTGTGCTTGTATTAGCAGCCAGACTAAGAGAACGGTCACACGATGTACCCGAGTACCTGTTCGGGTATCAACGGACTCTCAAGATGTTTCTTTTCCAAACTTTTCCAAAGAACAAGCTGTCATGAGTTTTTCAAGAGATTCTCACTTCCAATCTCAAATCCTAGAGTCTTTCTCCCTGGGTTCTGACTTTGAGGGTTCCTTTTTACGTTTATCTGATATCGCGTCATAAACTTCGTGCCACCATTAATCAACCTTCCAAAGAAACTCTTGCTTCCAATGATCTCCAAACTCAATCATACCAAGCATCACATGGCACCAGTAGGCTGCATGATCTTCAACACCGAAAGTTTTCGGAAACTTCTATCCACCCTTAGCCTACCACCAAGAACATCAAGAACCACATCAAGCAAATCAAGCAGATCATTCACCAGTGGGGGTCAGTGCTCTGGAAACACTCAAAAGGTCACACCAGCCATTTTATCACAATAACGCCCTTAAAATAAATTCTGAATAGACAGAAACAAGGAGTATGATCACTTGTAAGGGTTGACGTACTTTGATTTGTTAATTTATGTTATGCTGTTGTTTTGGAAAAGGATTTCTACTCGGAAGTGTTTCCAGAGCACTGACCCCCACTGATGATTTACTCGTGGTGCCAGTAAGTCTGTAAATAGATTCATTGCACGTGACGCGCACGTAGCATTTGGTGCTCTTATACGTCGTGCACGAGCCTGGCCATAGCTCGTGCGAGAAATCTATTTACAGACTTACTGGCACCACGAGTATCTCTTTCCCTCCAATAACTCTAAACTCAATATCTCTTAACTCACAGTTGGCAGCTCGATCTTCACCATAGAAACTTTTTGGAAGCATCTACCGTATCTGCCTTGGCTTTTTGGCTTACTAACAAAAAGGCATTTTCAAACTAAGTATGTTCCAAAGTCATCAAACGCCAATTTTCTGTTTTCTACCTTCTATCAAAATGCCACCTTCAGTTAATCTTCCAAAATTACGAATACGAAAATACCCCCACTGGCACGCATCATAGTATCATACCAGTTTCAATTCCAGCAAGTGGCGTAAAAGTTTGTTGTTTTTCCAAATCCCAAAGCTGCCATGCATATGCGCCACATTCGTGCTTTCAGCCCCCGCAAAAATCTAACTTTCCTCCGCTCGGGGCGGCGGAGGGACGGCTAAGTGCTATTCGGCCGTAAAGTACACCAGTTGTATTAATGAATGGATTGCAGTTTGGGGCACAGGAATTAGGGGAGGTGGTCTTTTTTTGGTGTTATTGGGAGGATAAAGGATTTCATGCTGGTGGGGAGAGAAGGGATGAAAGGGAGGTGGTACTACGCTTAGGATGCCAGATATGGATGGTTGATGGTCGATGTTGCTATTTTTGTTGTAGTGAGTTGGATTTTGAATCCTTGACTTTTGATCTGGTTCTCTGCTAGCAGGAAATGTTACCCTACTAAATTGAATCTTCGCTCGCAACTCAAATGGGATTTTTGTCCGCAAGAATCGAAATGCGTTTTGAAACTTTCACTAGCCGCCTACAGCACACCATGAAATAAACTTGCAAATCACGATAAGTTATACAGTATACCTATAGCTAAGCGAAATATACTCTGAACCTAGTCTTCAACCCCCCCAAGCATATCCCGACACCTGAAAAACGAGTGAGTAGATTGCAGTAATTATTCACTCGGCACACAACCCATCAAGGTTTTCACTGCGTACACTTCAACTAAACCTATTCTTCTGACCCCGTAAATGATTGTGAATTTCCTATACAATACACCGTAACCTTAAGCCTCCTCATTCGCGCATCCGGATGAGGTGTTTGATCTGGACTTTTTCGCAGTCAAATGTATCTTTCGCGTCACAACTAGGTTACCCGGTTGTTATTTTCCGGAAGGTAAAATTAAAGCTAGGGGAATTAGTGCGAAGTGGAAGCAGGCAAGTGAGAGAGAATGGTTAAAAATGAATTCATTTTCTAAATCTATGAAGTCGGCTGTTTGCACATTCAGCTTACCCTGCGATGAAATTTATCCCCAAATTTTTACCATCAAAACGGAGGAGTAGTCAGTCTAAGTTATCCCTCTCAAGACCGAGGAAGTACTACCGTTCTAGCCCTCTAGAACTGCACCGCCACCAAAAAAATGGATGAACGCAGGGTAAGCGAGTTGTGACACTTTTACCATTTCCCCCAACCTTTACCATCGAAACGGAGGAGCGGTACACCTAGTTATCCCTCTCAAGACCGAGGAAGTACTAATAGCCCTCTCAAAGGGTCCTGCCATCAAATTCTCACCGCCACCAAAAGAATAGATAATCGCAGGGTAAGCGAGTTGTGACTTTCCCCTGAGACCTCACCCCGAGACCTCACTTGAAAATCTCCACGCGCTCTCTCATCACCCAGTATCTGTCGTCTCTCTCTCTCTCTTTCGGCCAGCTCGCATCACATCTCGGCACCGAAGAGTCCTTCCCTTCAGAAATCCCCGTTATCCCCATCATCATCTCCATCCAATCACTCCTGAATCCCGTCCGCCTACTATTGCAGTATTGCTAAATCCAACTACGCCTACACCAACTTGAATGGTTATTACAGTACTACTTTGTAAAATGTAAATGAACCACGCTGTTCTTTGAGTCAGTCTTTTCAGGATTTCTTGAACAGTTGAACTTACATCGGAAAGAGATGGGACGCAGATCTTATCATTGGAATACGGGCCTCCTATTTCATATTGAAAAACAAGGAACTGGAATATCTACAGGATGGGAAGAGGTGGTGGTTTGTTGAGGAGTTTAAGGGAGTCGCTGTGAAATACTTTGAGCTCGCGTTATTTTCACTTCCCAATTTTGACTCGACAACTCAATGACAAAAGTAAGAAACAGTCTACTGACTTCCCGTAACGTATTCCCGTAACGCAAACACCGTACGATAATCATATATCCTTCCTTCCATAACATCATCCGGCAATCTCTCCGCGAATCCTACGAAGTCATCAACTGCTATTCTCGACAACTTACCGGTTATGGACCTCTATTTTAACTTTTCACTTTTAACCCTTTCTGTAAAAGTAGATAATATACTCAACAGTGCCTTACACCAGTACCCATTACCTAGGAAAGATTATCCTATGATCGGTTCGTAAATCCTACGAAATTACCAATTGCTATTCTCACCAAGTTACCCTGTGGTGAGTTTTCACTTCCCGAATTTGACTCATTGTCCACCGTTACCGCTACAAGTATAGTCAATTATAGACCATGGAACACCGCTCGATCACCCAGAGATGATTTTATGAGGTTATGATCACGCCTCAACCCGAGTTACTATTCTCGGTAGCTTACCCTGTGGCAAATTCCACCACAACTCGGTTACCCTGTTGGAGGGCAAATTCCCCCCCGGGATTCGTACTTGGAGAAAAATTACGGTTCAGTATAATTACTTGACAATCTATCACAACCACCCTGACAGTCGATAAACTATAGTTGTCATTTGATTACTCTGAAAAAGTTCAATGTCGTGAGTCCATGTTCACCTTTTTGAAGTCTTACTGGCACATCGTCTCTAGGTATACAGTACCACTGGCAGTCTCACTTGGTTGAAAAAGACTTCATTATTGTAGCTTTTTTAAATTCATCTACCTAGCTCTACAGACCCCGAAGTATAGGTCAATCCTCTCCTTGGGTTTTGCCAACTTCGTTCCTCATTTCCTCATCGAGCTCATATTTTTGGCCGTCCCAATCTACCAACTCCAGGAGCCCCTATGATCAATTAGATGCAGGAACACATTCTTTTTGCAGCACAATGCTAATTCTTATCAAAAGCTTTCCAAATCTATGAAGTGCTTGGCTCGAGGGTAACACCGGAGAGAATGTTCGCCCAACCACTAGAAAATGTTAGTTCCAACTTTTACGAGAAATAATTGTGGGCGTGGGGAACTTACATTAGACGCCAATGCTTCTCAATACGACGACTCAGCGCAACCTTCTCACCAATATTTGTGCAAGCAGGACTCGTCAATACCAACTTCGCGGCATCTGCCTTGACAGCCACAACCTTGGCTCCGGTAGCCGTTGAACCAATGTTCACCATTAGGACTTCGTTCTTGGCCAATTTTGCGACCTTTGCCTGCTTTCCATCGGCAGTCTTGACACCCAATAAACGACGGAGAAGGAAGTAATTGACCTCGATTTCGGTGTAGATATCAGGGAGGCGACCCTTGAGACCAAGCACGAATCCGACTAAACGATCGGCACGGCAAAGAGTAGGATCAATTCTTGTACCCACACCAATTAATCCACCAGGAACTGCGTACTTGAGTTCGTTGTTTTCTGAGTTCAAGGTGACAATTCGGCTGAAAATTGGCGTGCACTTGATCGCTCCCTTCTCATCACGAGTGACAATCCCAGGCCGAATCTCAATCTCATCACCAAGCTTGATGACACCGTGTAGAATACTTCCACCAGCAACACCGCCCTTCAGTTCCTCGATTTCGGCACCTGGCTTGTTGACGTCGAAGGATCGAATGACAATCATCTGAGGATCCATAGTAAAGTCTCTGGGAGGTACAGGAATGGTAGAAACGATGGCCTCGTTGATAGCATCGATGTTGAATTTCAGCTGAGCTGAAATTGGGATGATTGGTGCACCACCAGCAACGGTTCCACGGATAAACTTCAAAATCGATTGATAATGCTGGTTTGCGCTTTCCTCCTTCATCAAGTCCACCTTGTTTTGAAGAATGATAATCTTGTTCAACTTCATGATTTCAATAGCGGCCAAATGCTCTGAAGTTTGAGGTTGTGGGCAGGTTTCGTTGCCTGCAATAAGGAGAAGGGCGGCGTCCATGACTGCTGCACCTGACAACATAGTGCTCATGAGAATGTCGTGACCGGGGCAATCAACGAATCTATAAAAGTCAGTCTCACAATATTTACTTGAAATAGAGGTACGCACGAAACGTGTCTAAGCAATCTGTATGTGCCAGAGCACCCATCTCGCTCACAGGGAGGATCGACCTCCTTCTCACTCTTGTAACTTCTAAAGCATCCTGGTCTTGGGCATTCCTCGTTATCACACTTGTAGATTTTGGCATTGGCATAACCAAGCTTGATTGTAATATTTCGCTCCAACTCATTCTTGAATCGAACCGTCTGCACACCTGATATCGCCTTGACCACCGTAGATTTTCCGTGCGCAACGTGGCCAATCGTTCCAATGTTGATTGTAGCCTGTCTGGCAATAATTTCTGGAGTAAGAGGGTTCAAGGTTTTCACGTCGAGGTCTTTCGGTTCTGTCTGAGGAGGAAGGGTTGGGCGTATGATGGCTGGCGCAGCCTCTTTTTGTGTGGATTTCTTGAGCGCAGACTTTACTGGCTTCTCGTCGATCTCTGGGACATTATCGTCAAAGTCATTTTGGGGGTCGAGTCCTGGGGAGCCTGGACCAGAGTCTGAATCAGAGTCCAGGTCGTTGCCGTAACGATCACCGTTCGCCGCCATGATGGGTGGTTGTGGAGAGGTAGTTTTGCCTGTGGTGGGGTAAATTTCGCAAGTTGCCTGGGGATCGAAGATGATCTGGAGCGCCTGCGATTCAATGTCTTTCCTTGACAGATGTCGCAGTAGCGGTCCTTATGGGTGGTAGAAAATTCGAGGTACGCGCGTGGGGTCGAAGGCGGTTCTTTGAAGTTGGAATTTGGAAAATGTGAAGATCTGGTGGATATGTCAAGTGGGTGACTCAACCGAGACGCAGAGGTCGGTCCGCATTGACACCGATCGCCTCTTTGGCTTCCAAGCTTTCGAAGCCTTTTGTTCCAGCTGTTATCAACATAATACGCCACCACACACATACAAAGAGGCGGGTAGAGAATTCTGCAATATGGCTAGTCTAGGATTAAATACCGCGCGAGCCCTTCCACAATTCCTGCTTCCGAAACTGAGTTGGCAATCAACCTCGGCACCAAGCAGCACAATTCGAGCTCTCAGTACCGCAGTATCTAAGCATGATGCGCCCTCCAAGCGGAACCAGCGATTTGCTCAAAGAGCTACTCCTCAGATTCCAAGCAATGGATTTCCTTCTGTGCGAGCCAGCATCTCCCAAAATCCTTCTTGCCATCGAGCCTTTCATGCGACAGCTCGCCGAGCAAGGGATCACCACTTCGACACCCTGAAGTTTGTTCAAAGATTACAGGGGGAAGGCTTCACGGAGACTCAAGCGGTTGCTATGATGAAAGTACTCAGCGATGTTATTGAAGAAAGGTTCGATTCTCAAGTATTCCAATTGCAACACCATTCTAATGTTTGCTGCAGTATACAAAACCTGACTCGTACCATGGTGCTCCGAGAAGACCAGGCGAAGGCAACATATACCCAAAAAGTTGATTTCGCAAAGCTTCGCTCCGAACTTCTTTCCGCAGACTCCACAGAATCAGCCACAACCCGAGCTTCTCACGAACGTCTTACAAATGATTTGGCGAAGTTAAATGCTAGATTAAGGGATGAGGTGGGCAGGACCCAGGCCTCAGTGAGACTGGATCTCAATCTTGAGAAGGGTAGAATCAGAGAAGAGGCAAATGTGCAGGAGTTGAAAATCAAAGAAACGGAGACGAAAATTGAGCAAGAAGTTGCTGGTTTGAGAGAGAAGTTGGAGGGCGTAAAGTTCCAAACACTGCAATGGCTTATGGGTGTCTGCACAGGTATGTCTGTCTGCTCCACTGTGCTTGCGACTACTAACAATCTTTCTAGGTACGGCGGCTCTGATTTTGGGTGCTTGGAGATTGTTGATGTAAAAATCGTTGCTGTAACCCTATGTTTGAATAAAGAATCATTAGCTCTCATGGGCGTTGATCCATGCTGGAAACCTCAAAGACTCGATTGAAATGCTACGGCACATTTTTTCTGTCAAGTATTGAGAGCTGCAGCCATCATTCTAAACCCACATTCGTGAAAAGGTGGCTTGAAATCAGATTATCTCCAATTCCAATAGTCCCCTAACGATGATATGCCAATCTCAGTCGCAGTTACACACCACAATCGGTATCCTCAAGGCTCAGCGGCGGCACATATAAAGTAGTCAAATTGGTTATGGATTGCATTTTCGCCCTTTCCGAGCTCTCCAGTTACAAGCACTCTGTCTGGTTAAGAGAATACCATTCCCACTACTTTTACAGTACCGGGCCACCTCATTTCATTCTTTCGGAGGGCCCAGAGCACGAAGGCTATTAGAGTATTATTACATAGCTGATTATATTCTTGGGTTCTGCGAATATCGTCCCTTTAAACGAAAGTAGCAACTAGGACATTTACCAGGGGTCTGATTCTACTGCACCAGATTTTCCAGAAGGGTAAGCCAGAGATTCTGCCAACTGAATCAACGGAACATCTAATAAGTTCACTTCACTGTGACAAGTTGAATAGCAAAAGAATACTTCGGCTCATTACAGGGATGGGATGGGTAAAGACCGGGTACCTAACTTAAATTAGGGGCGGAAACTAATTGCGGTTGCCGAAATCTGGGGAATCCAAATTGATGGGGTGAATCTGAAGATCTTGCAACCCATGCTGAAGTTTTCCTGGCCTTTAATGCTATATGCTTGAGTAAACACACTTAGGGACATGCCCACTTAGTTTGCTGGCCAAACGCGCCAGTTTGTTACAAAAGAAAAGCAGATTGGCTTTGGTAGCTTTGCTAGGCCCCTTTGATGTCCATATTTGGATGTACAAGCATGAATGGCCCGTATAATTGCAACATCAGTGTAGCATTTGATTCGGAAGGAGTTGCACTTGAACAAGTAAGTGAACCCTGAAACCCCGGCATACTTAGCCTATTTCTCTGAGCTCTCTGAGCACAAGTAATAACTATAAGCAGATTCTAAGCAGCTTTTTGAGCAACGCGTGCGTTAAACTCGGTATTTGGAGACTGAAAAGGGGTTTGAGTAGCAAGATAGTTGGTTCAGCTTGCTCTTCTCCCGCTTTCTCTGAAAGAATTTCTCCGACCCTCTGAGACAATCAAGGTGATGACGTACGTTTTGAAGAATAATGTATTGTTAGAACAAAACCGTGAAGCGTCCTCTTTTTAGCATCTTTCAAAGTTCCAACTGAGGCGCTTGAAATAAAGTATTGTTTGCAAGGGTGCTTTACATGGGTCAAACCCCTATTAGACACCAATTGCGGAGAGTCATGTGATCTTTAAAGCGCCCGGATCAGGCGTTGCTTTTGTAAGGCCGCCAAGGCACTCACGCCGACCGATCCTGGAATTATTGTTGCTCACGGTTTCCCGCAAACTGGCCGCAACACATACACGCATCTCCTCAACTCCACCCTCCACCAGCAATCCCTCAATTTCAGGGAGTCATTGGGCCATACACTCTTTAATCTATACACTTTGCTCTTCCTTTCACATTTCCGCCCACATTGAGTACAGTTCTGGGTGCGAGGCGCCAGTTCGCGCAACATATACCACCAAGATGGCGCCAGCTTTGCCAATAAAGTTCACGGAGCTGCTCCAAGTACGTCGCAACCTCGTTTTATTGGCAGCTTGATAATATTAATACTGACCGTTTATTGTAGTTGACGAGCTCCACCGTTAATGTCAGCGTATGTACCGCACTGCTCCGCAAGTCTTGGAGCTCCCGGAGCTATCAAGGCAACTGTTTTAGGGACGAAGCAACTGACATCTACCATTTTAGCAAGCATCAATTGGATTCAACTCATGTGTAAGTCGCGTCGACATTGTGCCAAAGGAAATGGGCGCGTGGCTGATATTCGCGTTAGACCCTCGAATCCGACTCCTTTATTTGCGTCCGAGAGAAGAAGGACGAAACCTCATCACCTGAAGTCATAATCGTCGATCTCAAACAGAATAACAATGTTATGCGCCGGCCGATCAAGGCGGACAGCGCCATCATGCACTGGACAAAGCAGGTTATCGCGTTGAAGGCACAGTCGCGGACACTACAAATCTTCGATCTAGGCCAGAAAGCAAAGCTGAAGTCGGCAACGATGAACGAGGATGTGGTTTTTTGGAAGTGGTTTAGTGAGACGAGCTTAGGTTTGGTTACTGATACTGCTGTCTACCACTGGGATGTTTTCGACCCAAATCAGGCATCACCAGTGGAAGTGTTCAAGAGAAATCAGAACTTAGCGGTACGTCTGCAGGCGCTTTCGCAAACCTTCGAGAATAATTCTAATATATGCTAGGGCTGTCAAATCATCAATTACCGTGTCAGCGACGATGGAAAATGGATGGTTGTAATTGGTATCACACAACAGCAGGGCCGTGTGGTTGGTGCTATGCAGCTCTATTCGAGAGACCGTGGCATCAGCCAAGCAATTGAGGGACATGCAGCGGCTTTTGGAACCTTACGACTCGAAGCTGCTCCTGCGGATACGAAGGTGTTTACTTTTGCTGTCCGTACCGCTACTGGCGCAAAGCTCCACATCGTTGAAGTTGACCACCAAGCTGCAAACCCGGCCTTCCCAAAGAAAGCTGTAGATGTTTATTTCCCCGCAGAAGCAGTCAACGATTTCCCAGTCGCGATGCAGGTCTCGCAGAAATACAGCATTATATACTTGGTCACCAAATATGGATTTATCCATCTTTACGACCTGGAAACCGGAACATGTATTTTCATGAACCGCATTTCGAGCGAGACCATTTTCATCACTACGGCCGATTCAGCTTCTGAGGGTCTTGTGGGCATCAATCGCAAAGGACAAGTGCTGTCCGTGGCTGTTGATGAGACCACTGTTATTCCATATCTACTCCAAAACCCAGCAAACTCAGGTTTAGCTGTCAAACTCGCATCCCGAGCTGGACTTCCAGGTGCCGATAATCTCTATGCCCAGCAATTCGACCAGTTATTATCTGCAGGCAACTATGCAGAGGCTGCTAAGATTGCTGCTAATTCACCACGAGGCTTCCTTCGCACACCTCAGACAATCGAGCGATTCAAGTCCTTACCCGCTGTCCCTGGCCAACTCTCCGTCATTCTCCAATACTTTGGCATGCTCCTTGACAAGGGAACCCTCAACAAGCACGAAACTCTTGAGCTCGTCCGACCCGTTCTTGCGCAGCAACGAAAGCATCTTCTTGAGAAATGGATGAAGGAGAACAAGCTAGATTGCTCTGAGGAATTGGGTGATATTGTACGACCACACGACTTGAACCTTGCTCTTAGCATCTATCTCCGCGCAAATGTTGCACCCAAGGTTGTTGCTGCATTTGCAGAAACCGGTCAATTCGAGAAGATCCTGCCATACGCTACTCAAGTAGGATACAATCCAGACTACGTCCAGTTGCTGCAAAACATTGTCCGAATAAACCCCGAGAAGGGAGCTGAATTCGCAACCCAGCTTGCCAATAATGAGGGTGGATCTTTGGTTGATATCGAACGTGTTGTTGATGTTTTCCAATCGCAGAACATGGTTCAAGCTGCTACCGCTTTCCTCCTCGACGCTCTTAAGGATAACAAACCAGAACAAGGGCACTTGCAGACACGCCTCCTCGAGATGAACCTCTTGAACGCTCCTCAAGTTGCAGATGCTATTCTTGGCAACGACATGTTCTCTCACTATGATAAACCCCGTGTTGCACAGCTCTGTGAGCAGGCTGGTCTTTTCACCCGAGCACTGGAGCACTATGAGGATCCTGAAGCTGTGAAGCGCGTAATGGTCAACATTGTGGCAACACCAAACTTTTCACAAGACTGGTTAATCAACTTCTTCGGCCGACTGTCCCTTGAGCAATCTTTGGATTGTCTTGATGCCATGCTGCGAACTAATATTCGACAAAATCTCGGTGCGGTTGTCCAAATTGCCACAAAATACTCTGATTTGCTCGGTGCCACTCGGCTTATTGATCTCTTTGAGAAGTACAAGACCTCTGAGGGTTTGTTCTACTACTTGGGAAGTATTGTCAACGTGAGCGAGGATCCCGATGTCAACTTCAAGTACATTGAAGCTGCTACGAAGATGGGGCAGTTCACAGAAGTGGAGCGAATTTGCCGAGACAGCAGTAAGTTACAATCTCATAATCTATTCCTCTTGGGCTACCAACACAATTGGTATACGAAACTATAGCCACCATCCCGAATCTCAATGTTCCAGACCCTCATAGAGAATTGAGGCCAGAACGGGAGACGAGTGGGTATTCCAACATTCTCCCATTCTGACCTTGATTCTCTGTGGTGGTCTGGCACAATGAGAATCAAAACGGGAGAGCCAACGTTCATGAACGTCTCTCTGTCATTCTGACCTCAATTCTCTTTGATGGGTTGACACAATGGGCTTAAAAAAGGGCGAGACCTCGAAGGCCAGCCAAGGTGATATCTTGCTATTGCAGCATTGACTAACGTCCGGTTCCCTAGACTTTTATAATCCTGAGAAAGTAAAGAACTTCTTGAAAGAGGCGAAATTGACAGAACAATTACCACTCATCATCGTCTGCGATCGTTTCAACTTCATCCACGACTTGGTCCTCTACCTTTATCAAAACCAGCAGTTCAAGTCGATTGAGGTCTATGTTCAGCGAGTCAACCCAGCACGAACACCAGCCGTTGTTGGCGGACTGCTTGATGTTGATTGCGACGAATCCATCATCAAGAGTCTCCTCCAGACCGTCAACCCAGCCTCCGTACCCATTGACGAGCTTGTTAGCGAGGTCGAGACACGAAATAGGCTGAAGATCCTTCTTCCTTTCCTGGAGGCCACTCTTGCAGCTGGCAACCAACAACAAGCTGTGTACAACGCTCTCGCCAAGATCTACATCGACAGCAATAACAACCCCGAGAAGTTCCTCAAGGAGAACGATCAATACGATCCTCTCACCGTCGGAAAATACTGCGAGAAGCGCGACCCCAACCTTGCGTACATCGCCTACCGCAAAGGACAGAATGATCTTGAGCTTGTCAATATCACCAACGAGAACTCGATGTTCAAGGCCCAATCCAGATATCTTCTCGAGCGAGCCGACGAGGAGCTTTGGTCGTTTGTTCTTAGCCCAAACAATCAACACCGTCGTTCTGTTGTTGATCAGGTCATTTCCACAGCCGTTCCGGAGTCGACTGAGCCTGATAAGGTATCCGTTGCCGTATCTTCTTTCCTGAAGGCCGATTTACCTGGAGAGTTGATTGAGCTTCTCGAGAAGATCGTTCTTGAGCCATCTCCATTTAGCGATAACGAGAATTTGCAAAACCTGCTCATCCTTACTGCTACCAAGGCCGACAAGGCACGTGTCATGGACTACATCCATAGGCTTGATGCTTACAACGCACCCGATATTGCCAACATCTGTATCGAAGTCGGCTTGTTCGAGGAAGCATTTGAGGTTTACAAGAAGATCAATGATCACTCAAACGCCGCAAATGTTCTCGTTGAGCACGTTGTTAGCATTGACCGTGCCCAAGAATATGCTGAGCGCGTTGAACTTCCAGAGGTCTGGAGCAGAGTTGCTAAAGCTCAGCTGGATGGTCTTCGTGTCACTGATGGTATTAACTCTTATATCCGTGCCGAGGATCCAAGTAACTACCTTGAGGTTATCGAGATTGCCACGCACGCCGGCAAAGACGAAGATCTCATCAAGTTTCTCCGCATGGCACGAAAGACTTTACGAGAACCCGCAATTGATACCGCCTTGGCTTTCGCATTTGCTCGTACCGATCAATTGCATGAGTTGGAGGACTTCTTGCGAGGCACAAATGTTGCCAATATCGAGGAATCCGGCGACAAAGCCTATGCTGAGGGCTATCATCAAGCAGCAAAGATCTTCTTCACCAGCATCTCCAACTGGGCTAAGTTGGCCACTACCCTTGTTCACCTTGAAGATTACCAATCCGCTGTTGAGTGCGCACGAAAGGCCAACAACATCAAGGTATGGAAGCAGGTCAATGCTGCATGTGTGGAAAAGAAGGAGTTCAGACTGGCGCAAATCTGTGGCCTGAACTTGATTGTCGATGCTGAGGAACTTCAAGGCTTGGTTAAGCAATACGAGCGCAATGGCTACTTCGATGAGCTCATTGCTCTTCTCGAACAAGGATTGGGTCTTGAGCGTGCGCATATGGGCATGTTCACTGAGCTCGGTATTGCTTTGTCAAAGTACCACCCAGACCGTGTTATGGAGCACTTGAAGCTATTCTGGGGTCGTATCAACATTCCAAAGATGATTCGTGGCTGTGAGGAGGCGCACCTCTGGCCCGAACTTGTCTTCTTGTACTGCCATTATGATGAGTGGGATAATGCCGCTCTCGCTATGATGGAGCGTGCTGCCGATGCTTGGGAGCACCACTCCTTCAAGGATATTGTCGTCAAGGTTGCCAACTTGGAGATCTATTACCGAGCACTCAACTTTTACCTCCAACAGCAACCTTCGCTTCTTACGGATCTCCTCCAAGCTTTGACCCCAAAGATTGATGTTAACCGTGTTGTAAAGATGTTTGAGAAATCCGATAACATTCCTCTAATCAAGCCATTCTTGCTCAATGTTCAGTCACAGAACAAGAAGACTGTCAACAGCGCCATCAACGATCTTCTGATTGAGGAGGAAGACTACAAGACCTTGCGGGATTCAGTTGAGAACTACGACAACTACGACCCTGTCGAGCTTGCACAAAGACTAGAGCGCCACGAGTTGGTCTTCTTCCGCCAGATTGCTGCCAACATCTACCGCAAGAACAAGAGATGGGAGAAGTCTATTGCCCTTTCCAAGCAAGACAAACTCTTCAAGGATGCTATTGAGACGGCTGCAATTTCTGGAAAGGCAGAAGTTGTCGAGGAGCTGCTGAGATACGTAAGTTTTAGCTTGATTCGCCTAAAGTGACTTTTCTAACATGCATCTAGTTTGTTGATATTGGCAGCCGCGAATGCTATGTTGGCATGTTGTACGCTTGTTACGATCTTATTCCAATTCATGTCGTCATGGAAATTTCCTGGCGTCACGGTCTTACCGACTTTACCATGCCATTCATGATCAACTACCTCGCCCAACAAAGCTCGACTATTGAAACCTTGAAGAAGGACAATGAGGAGCGCAAATTGCGTGAGAAGTCACAGGAAACCGAGGAGAGCAATGCACCAATTCTTGGAGGAAACCGCCTAATGATTACGGCAGGTCCTGCTGGCCGTCAATCTCCTGCGCCTTTCCCTCATACGAATGGCTTTGCACCTCAAGCAACGGGCTATGGTGGATTCTGAGGATGAGACGATGGATTTTCGGAATGTATTAATGACGGGGCATATGGGGTGTACCTTTTTTGATTTCTCCAGCGCGGAATGAATTCTAGGGTCTTTGCGTCATATTTCACATGATGATGTAGTATTATGCTGCATACCCACGCACGGGGGTTCTTGTGGGAGGATCTGCCTAGGGCACCTGTAACTGTAGTAGCGTTCATTGCTTTAGATCCTCCTGATGTATTTGACAAAAGCCTTTCTTGACGCTTCTGCTTCGCCGTTTCTTGACGTAGTAGCGGCGCCGTGAGTATACGGACGCGTGCCGTGCCGTACTTCGGCCAAGGCTGTAGTAATAGGTATTTGTACTTGGTGAAAGCCACGGCTGGTCTGACAACGTCTCACAATCTTCACCGACCTTTCCATTCTGTCCCCGACATTTGGGAGAATAGGCGGTAGAGATGTTGAGCGATTAACATTCTCGCTGTGACAACTCGTTGGCGAGTCATATTTGGCCGGTAGTTAACCTTCTTTTGCTTCTCCCGCCCTTCTCCCACAGAAGCTCGAGAGCTCCAAAGTTAAGCGAGTGATAGCGGGCTTGCTAACGGCCTTATTACCACGACCAAGCAGCAAGTTCACGGTCTTCAGGTCCCATCTTACCCCATCTTCCTGTTGCACGGATGTAATCCCGGTGTCCATCAGACTCCATACTCAGGGTCCGACAGACAGAGACAATTGACCATCGCCAAGGTCTTGTCCTGTGAGCAGACGTACTTTTTTTTTCCCTCTGGGCAGAGGACAGGCGTTCTCTTGTCATATCATAGCTCGAGCCGTCTGAGAGGCCGAGGTCGGCGGTGTCGTCTGATTTGGGTTTGTGCATTGCTCGGTGTGCGAGGCAAGGTAAGTATGGAAAATGCAAAAGAAGGTGAGGGAAGGCGTTTTTTGAGATTTTCTTCGATGTTCACAAGGACAAAAGGGAAGCATGCTGGTTGGGGTTCCCGAGGAAATTTCCGGTAACGGGATTACCGGCAGATTCCCAGGCGAGCGAGGCGAGAGGCGAGGGGGGAGTTTTCCGTGGCGGGGTTAGCTATTGGGGTGAACATTGCGTAGAACTGGGAGTTGGGGTTGGGCGGGAGCATGGAGAGGGCTTTTATGGCTTCAAAGCGTCTGGTGAAATCAAAGCCTTTTGCTTTTGCTTTGGACTGTTTTGATGCCGAGGGACGGAATATACCGTCCACTTTTGCTCATGACTGACTCCCTTTCGTCCTTTCTATAGCCGAGGGGAGATCAATTGATTGCGATATGGCATCTGGATTCGTCAACAATTAACAGGGAATGCCACACATTTTTCCGTGTGAGACGCGTATCAAAATTGTAAGGCTGGCTGGATGGCAGGTAGCTTGAACGGGAGGTGTGGTTCGGTTTAGTGTGATTAGCGTTCTATTGCGATGCCGGGCAATGAGTTGCCAAAGTTCTAGCTAGCATACCGTAGCTCTCTTGCTCAAGTGGCTCCGCAGCTTCT
Organism: Hymenotorrendiella dingleyae; assembly: GCA_003988905.1. NCBI lineage: Eukaryota > Fungi > Ascomycota > Leotiomycetes > Helotiales > Helotiaceae > Hymenotorrendiella > Hymenotorrendiella dingleyae. The sequence goes on from QYAP01000596.1 coordinate 21,578, forward strand.
AGAGTATCTCCATCGTTCTGGCGCGCGGCCGTCCCGTTTGCTATGATACTGTACATATCCATCATGATGTCCTCTCCCAAAAAAAGACGGAACTTTGCCTAGGCTTGGCCAGCTGTCTTGGAAGGCGTGCCGATACTGTGGTCCTACTTTGCACCGCAGATAGAACACAGAACACAGCATTAAAGAGATTCAGTACGTGTTCGTTGCCATGTTGCTGCTGCCAAGAGCCCCGTGGGAGGTTTGGTTGTCTTCATCGAAACAGCTTGGGGCTCGCGGGGGGAACGGTCCACGACAGCTTGGGCGTCTTATGGGGGTCTTTTGGGGCAAGATATGCTGTTCGTCTGACTTGGCATCGAGGCATCGTCTCCAATTTTACAGGGGCCGAGTTGATCTCAGGACTATCAGTTGTCTGCCATTGGGTCGCTTCAGGTACGAGCGCACCGACCTACCGACTTCAATGGCTCGCGTCCAACTGTGCCGGCGGGGTGAGCGCACCCCACTAAGCCGATGCGTACAGAGAGCTTGGGGGAGCTCTTGCTTTGTTACGCAAGGGAGCAACTGGTGAGAGCACAGAGCACAGCTGGAGAGCAACCCCGATGTCATATGAAAAGCAAACCCGGTCTACTTTTTTATCAAGACCCAGGCCAAACAGCCCCTCTTTCTCCTTCCATCAACAAAACCACGAAGCTCCCCCTCCATCTGCTTGATTTCCATTTTCCCTCTTACATCCATTGCACAACACCACTGAATCCGCATCCTACCCTACCTCGTCGTCTGCTCAGTAATCTCAGTGCACACTCACTACGTCGACAGTGAAGCTCGGGAAGCTCTGATTCACTCTCTGCTCCGCGCTCCGGTAGCTACCAACCCTCGAGAACAGCAAAGCGTGTACAATTGACAATTGACACGCACGCAACTACCTAATCCCACCTTGATCACTCCCTTCGACCTTTGACCTTCTGCCTTCTTTGCTTCCTACGACCAACCGCCCACCATGGCCGACACGCACGATCCCAATGGCGCCTACAGCGAGGTCTTCGAGGAGGGTGCCGACACCAAGCACCCGCAGACCATCCACCGAATCCGAGCCAATTCCACCATCATGCAATTGAAGAAGTTACTGGGTGAGTCTGGCTTTGAACCATCTGCCCACGTCCTGAGTCGGGTGGCTAGCGGTGTGATTGGAGTGATGTGCTAACTGGTATGGGTGACGATAGTGGCGAACCGTGGAGAGATCCGTAAGTACCCCCATTCTGAACTCGCTCTCTACAATGGAAGGTGCTCTGGCTAACGTGGTGTAGCTATTCGTGTAGGTTTCCAATTGAGCGTGGCGAGGTAGTGCCGATGCTTGGAGCTAACGTTGAGATTGCCATTGTAGATCTTCCGAACAGTAAGGCGACATACCCCATACCTTGGCACAATTTGTCCTCCAATTGCAGATATACTGACTCTATCTAGGCACATGAACTGTCTCTTCAGACAGTTGCCGTTTTCAGGTAATTTGATCATTCAAATGGAAAGAGTTTTCTTCTGTGGTGGGGGAACTAACGTGGGTTATGCAGTTATGAGGACCGACTCAGCATGCACAGACAAAGTGGGTACAATCTGTGGTGGGGTAGAGGGGTAATAGCATCTGCTAACCACAATCTCGTCTGCAGAAGCCGATGAAGCCTACGTTATCGGGAAGCGCGGTCAATACACACCTGTGGGCGCATATCTGGCGGGAGATGAGATTATCAAGATCGCCGTTCAGCACGGTGTGCAGATGATCCACCCAGGTACGGAGATGGACACCAGTATGACTTGAACAAGAAAGGGTTCTAACATGCTTGCTAGGATATGGTTTCCTTTCTGAAAACGCCGAATTTGCGCGAAATGTTGAGAAGGCTGGTCTCATCGTGAGTTGCTCCCCTATGCCATGGCCCAAGCGTTTTCAAGTGCACCACTAACTTAGTCTCCAGTTTGTCGGTCCCTCTCCCGAAGTCATTGACTCGCTAGGCGACAAGGTCTCGGCCAGAGCCTTAGCTATCAAGGCCGGCGTACCCGTAGTTCCCGGAACAGAGGGTGCAGTAGAGAGGTTTGAGGAGGTCAAGAAGTTCACAGACGAATATGGCTTCCCCATCATCATCAAGGCTGCATACGGAGGTGGTGGACGTGGTATGCGTGTTGTTCGAGAACAGGCGACCTTGGAGGACTCCTTCAACCGAGCAACATCCGAGGCCAAATCCGCTTTCGGAAACGGTACTGTCTTCGTCGAGCGATTCCTCGACAAACCCAAGCACATTGAAGTACAACTTTTGGGAGATAACGAGGGAAACATCGTTCATCTGTACGAGCGTGATTGTTCGGTGCAGCGAAGACATCAAAAGGTTGTCGAGTTGGCTCCAGCCAAGGACCTTCCAGCTGCAACCAGAGATGCCCTCCTCAAAGATGCTGTCAAGCTTGCAAAGTCAGTCAACTATCGCAACGCTGGAACTGCAGAGTTCTTGGTCGACCAACAGAACCGATACTACTTTATTGAAATCAACCCACGTATCCAAGTCGAGCATACCATCACAGAAGAAATCACCGGTATCGATATCATCGCTGCCCAGATTCAAATTGCTGCAGGTGCCACTTTGGCCCAGTTAGGTCTCACCCAGGACCGCATCTCTACCAGAGGTTTTGCTATTCAATGCCGTATCACAACTGAAGACCCAGCTCAAGGCTTCTCTCCCGATACCGGAAAGATTGAAGTTTATCGATCAGCTGGTGGTAATGGAGTCCGTTTGGACGGTGGAAATGGATTCGCAGGCGCTATCATCACCCCTCATTACGATTCTATGTTGGTCAAGTGCACTTGCCATGGTTCTACATATGAGATTGCGCGGCGCAAGATGCTTCGTGCATTGGTAGAATTCCGTATTCGTGGAGTCAAGACCAACATTCCTTTCTTGGCGACGTTACTTACGCACCCTACATTTATTGAAAGCAATTGCTGGACCACATTCATTGATGATACTCCAGAGCTCTTTGACCTGGTTGGAAGTCAAAATCGTGCCCAGAAGCTTCTTGCGTATCTCGGAGATATGGCTGTCAACGGCAGTAGCATCAAGGGACAAATTGGCGAGCCTAAATTCAAGGGCGAAATTATCATGCCAGATCTCTTGGATGAGGCTGGCAACAAAATCGATGTCTCTGAACCTTGTCAGAAGGGTTGGAGAAATGTCCTCCTTAAGGAGGGTCCAGAGGGCTTTGCCAAGGCCATCCGTGCCAACAAGGGGTGTCTTCTCATGGATACCACATGGCGTGATGCCCATCAGTCACTTTTGGCTACTCGTGTTCGAACAGTTGATCTCTTGAACATTGCAAAGGAGACTAGCCATGCTTACAGCAACCTGTACAGTCTCGAGTGCTGGGGTGGTGCCACCTTTGATGTTGCCATGCGATTCCTCTACGAAGATCCATGGGACAGACTCCGAAAGATGCGCAAGCTCGTGCCCAACATTCCATTCCAGATGTTGCTCAGAGGTGCCAACGGTGTCGCTTACTCTTCTCTACCCGATAATGCCATCTACCACTTCTGTGAGCAAGCAAAGAAGCACGGTGTTGATATTTTCAGAGTTTTCGACGCTTTGAACGATATTGACCAGCTCGAGGTCGGTATCAAGGCTGTCCACAAGGCTGGAGGTGTGGTTGAGGGTACGGTGTGTTACAGTGGTGATAGTGAGTTATAATTCCTTTTCCCTCGTTTTCTTACTGCCGTAATTAAGCAATAATTGGCCTCTTTCTGTTTTGGGCCTCATTGTGCCAAACCTCGAGAGAGAATCGAGGTTAGAATGGGAGAGATCAACCGAAAGAATAGTTTCTCCCGTTTTAAGCCTCATTGTGCCAAAGCCTCGTGGAGAACTATGGCCGGGGGTTTCTGGAGTTTCATTATCAAGTTGAGCTAACGTATTTTGCAGTGTTGAACCCAAAGAAAAAGTACAACCTCGAGTATTATCTGTCATTGGTTGACAAACTTGTTGCTCTCAAGATTCACGTTTTGGGTGTCAAGGATATGGCCGGTGTCTTGAAGCCAAAGGCAGCTACTCTTTTGATTGGAGCTATCCGCAAGAAGTACCCTGATCTTCCTATTCACGTCCACACTCATGATTCAGCTGGTACCGGTGTTGCCTCTATGGCCGCATGTGCTGCCGCTGGAGCTGATGCCGTGGATACTGCCACTGATAGTCTGTCTGGTATGACCTCGCAACCAAGTGTTGGCGCCGTTCTTGCATCTCTGGAAGGTTCCGACTTGTTCCCAGGATTGAATGTGCACCACGTCCGAGCTATTGACACATACTGGGCTCAACTCCGTCTGTTGTACTCTCCATTTGAGGCTGGTCTTACCGGTCCAGATCCTGAGGTGTATGAACACGAGATTCCAGGTGGTCAATTGACCAACATGATGTTCCAGGCTTCTCAACTTGGTCTTGGTGCTCAATGGGCTGAAACCAAGAAGGCTTATGAGCACGCAAATGACTTGCTCGGCGATATTGTCAAGGTTACTCCAACTTCCAAGGTTGTCGGTGATTTGGCTCAGTTTATGGTTTCCAACAAGCTCAATTTTGACGATGTTCAGGCGAGAGCCAGCGAACTCGACTTCCCCGGGTCTGTTCTTGAATTCTTTGAGGGTCTTATGGGTCAACCATATGGAGGCTTCCCTGAGCCACTGCGCACAAATGCTCTTCGAGGTAGACGCAAGCTCGAACAGCGACCTGGTCTTACCCTTGAACCACTTGACCTTGCCAAGATCAAGAAGGATATCCATACCAAGTGGGGAAGTGTCACCGAGTGTGATGTTTCCAGTTACGCCATGTACCCCAAGGTTTTCGAAGATTACCGAAAATTCATCCAGAAGTATGGTGATCTCAGTGTTTTGCCAACTAGATACTTCTTGTCGGCACCTGAGATCGGAGAGGAATTCCACGTCGAGTTGGAGAAGGGCAAGGTTCTGATCTTGAAGCTTCTTGCTGTTGGTCCTTTGTCTGATACCACTGGTCAACGTGAAGTATTCTACGAGATTAATGGTGAAGTTCGTCAAGTTACTGTCGATGACAACAAGGCCGCTGTCGAGAATACCAGCAGACCAAAGGCTGATCCTGGAGATTCGAGCCAAGTTGGTGCTCCAATGGCTGGTGTTGTTGTCGAGATCCGTGTCCACGCCAACGGAGAGGTCAAGAAGGGTGACCCTATTGCTGTACTGAGTGCTATGAAGATGGTAAGTGTTTCTCTTGAAGTTAATCTAGTGGCTAGGCTAACGAAAATAGGAAATGGTCATCTCTGCACCTCATGCAGGTAAAGTTGGAGACATCCAAGTTAAGGAAGGTGATTCCGTTGGAGGCTCCGACCTCATTTGTAAAATTGTCAAGCCAAGCGAGAAGTAAACGAAAAGAATGGTTTTGGGGGGATATTAGCGAAAAGATATTGGGTCCTGGAGATGGATGGAGTCTAGATTTTTATGAGTAATGAGGTCAAGGATTGGTGCTTTTGGCGAGTTTTGGGGAAATCGGAATTCCTGTACATTTTTATGATTCCAAATTGAAAGACTTTATCATTGATAATTATTGATCTATTGAATGTTTTGCTAGATTTTGAAGTGAGATTCTCCAGAATACGTGCATTGCTTGCAACTTGGCAAGATGCCTGGTCTCGGGCCAAGATCAAAATTTCATCGGTACGACCGAGCCGTCTCGTCTCTCATTCTCCCGACTTTCCCTCTCTTGGCTCTGCGTCTTACACGCAATCTCATCCATCCAAAGCCAAACCCGATCGTCGATTCCACGATTTCTCGACATGCAACAAAAACCAAATTAGAAGATCAACGGGAGGAAGTGAGGGGGCCGCGTTAGCCTGGCGTATGGATTTCGGCGATCTTTTTATAATGAGGGGTTTTTTTACGTGGATCGGGATCGGGATCGGGATGCGATCGGGACTTGTCATCGGGATCGGGATTTTTTGAAATTGTGAAATTGTGAAAAGGGGGGGTTGGGGGGGAGAAGAAGGAGGAGGAAGATGGGAGGGGGATATTTGGAGGTGGTTGTTTGGTTGTTTGGTTGAGTTTTGGGGATTCTTTTATGGGGGTGGGGTTGTGTTGGAGGGATCTTTGGGGGGATCTTTGGGGGGTTAGAGGGGGGATTGAGATGGTTGGGATGATTGAGTGAAGCTGGGATTGAGATGGGAGAGGAGAGGAGATGTAAGGTTGGTATGGGTTCGGATTGATTAGTGTTTATTACCTTTTTTATCTCTCAAAACTTGATTATTATACTAAAAAGCTCTTGTAGATGCTTAGATGAGAAATGGAAACTTAGATTTCAAAAGTATATTTATTTAACATATTAGCTATTCCTTCCGTATCCTCTTATCCTTCCTCCCTTTCCCCAAGTGGGGGATTGAGATGGTTAGGATGGTTGAATGAAGCTGGGATTAAGATGGGAGAGGAGAGGAGATATAAAATTAGTATCATAGTATGAGTTCAGATTAATTGGTGTTTATTACCTTTTTTATCTCTCAAAACTTGATTATTGTACTAAAAAGCTCTTATAGATGCTTAGATGAGAAATGGAAACTTAGATTTCAAAAGTATATTTATTTAACATATTAGCTATTCCTTCCGTGTCCTCTTATCCTTCCTCCCTTTCCCCAAGTCTCCACAGATCTACTACTACTAGCGCTATTTCTATTCATTGAACCTCCCTCAATACTCGTCCTTTTCTTTCTTTCCATCATTTGAAAATATATAGCATAGGATATCGTCAACCATATACCGAAGCGCTAGCAATTAAGTTCAGTCGAGCTCTTTTCGAAGCACTTGAGTATGAGAATAGTTGAAGTGAAAGAAGGTGATGGAGGATGGAGGTAAATATTGAAGAAAATACGGCAGGGGATGAGAGTGTTGTGTAAGGAGGGATGCTTCGGATGTGAAGATTAAGAGTTTGTATATTGGTGTAGAAGTGCTTGAAGTTGGTAAGAGTTGGGGCCATAGCTCGTCGCACACTTTAAGCGAGATCCGCGACCCCACCATAATTTCCTACCCTCAACTTTAAAAATCAATAACAAATCA